>JAHPZR010011374.1:0-2500 GCA_019787425.1 Platygyra sinensis | reverse complement strand
ATTATATCGCAGGACCTGAGATGCTGCAGGACGTACCATTTGGCACAAAACTGCTAAAGCTCGACACGGGAGGGAGCATTATCATTTCAGCAGTTATGAGGACTATGATACCGTCAAGAATAATTGAGCAATACTCATCTTACTACAAAGAGCAAAATTTTGAGCCAGCAAGACAGCGTTCACTCTACAGAATAAGAGAGGTGTGTGATGCCTCAATGCAAAAATCTTTGCAGGGGCTCGGTAGAACTACAGCAGAGGGGAAGGAGGCCATAGACAATGTCACTGACGTGCTTAAGACGCTTGGGGACCATGGATTGGAGGCTACCTGGGTAAAAGGATGCAGAACAAAAGATCAAGGAGGCAAAGAGATACCTTAAGACTGAGTTCAAGTCTCATGTTGGCAGAGACCAAACTTGCGCTGATCACTGCACTGCACATGCCCTAGGTGACACAGACTTCAACTTGCAAAGCATATGTCAGCACAAGCATGAAACTGAATGCGAGCAATGCGAATCATTAGAGGCAGTTTTGAAGGAAATTGAATCCGAGATCAACCGTGTTGAGATGCCGGAGGAGCACAGATTGCGGTTAAACCACGACTACAAACTCTGTTTGGCATCTATTCAGGACTGGAAGGCGCATTTGCTTCGCACAGTAAATCAAGAAGAAGGAAAGCAATCTGCTCTTGAACATGTTGATTCATCTTCATGTTTAGTCGTTATGGATTGGGCCATGAAATACCTCCCACAACGTTATCGGGAACGAATGAGTGTTTTTTTGTCGGAAAACGAGGACGAAGCTGGCATGTGAGTGCTGTGATCACTAAGCATAGTGGAAAATTCCAAGTGGAATGTTTTGTCCATCTGTTTGATAACTGCAGGCAGAACAGCTTTGCTGTAGCTTCTATAATAGAGCATCTTTTAAATACCATTAAGAAAGAGTCACCGGAGATTGAAAATGTTTTCCTGAGATCCGATAACGCAGGTTGCTACCATAGTGAATCTCTTTTGCTCAGTCTTCCGTTCATTGGTCAACAAACCGGCATGACAATTCTGCGTTACGACCTTTCAGAGCCACAGTCCGGAAAGGACATATGTGACCGAAAGACCGCTCCCATGAAGGCGCACATACGACGATGGGTCAATGAAAAACACAATGTCGTCACTGCGGAAGACATAAAGACTGCGCTAGAGTCGCATGGAGGAGTAAAAGGAGTCAGGGCGGCAGTTGTCCAAGTGGACACTTCTAAGGAAATTACCGCCAACAAGATAACGGGTGTCAGCCTCCTTAACAACTTTTCGTTTGAGGGAAACGGAATACGCGCTTGGCGTGCATTCAACGTTGGACCCGGCAGATTCTTATCATACAGTGAGCTTGAAGTTGTACCACAGGAAAAAATACTGGATTGAAAGTCCTAAAGGAGTGGGGTCCACGTAGCCACAATCTTGGTTCAGTTAGCCATGTTTCCAGTCCACGAGGAGAAATATTCTCTTGCAGTGAAAGTACTCGAGAGGAAGCAGAAGCTCCCATGGACGCAGGGAAGCATGTGCGTGCGTCAAAACTAGATTGCGAGTCCGTGTACGATGCAGCACGAAAGAAGTGGGCTGACCGAGTCGGAGAGATGCATGTGGCTAGCGGTGATAGACAGCGAATTGCAGTTGAAGAAGCCGGGCCTTCTAGTACTAGAGAACGTCGTAATATCGGGTGGGCGCTTAAATCAACTAAGCGGACTACCAGGATGGAAGAGAAAGGAAAATCTTTTCTTGTTCAGAAATTTAACCAAGGAGTAGCGGGAGGGCAAAAGGCTGGTCCACTTCAGGTGGCTAGAAAGATGAAGAGTATTAGGGATAGCAGTGGAAAGCTCATCAAATTAGTAGCTTTTTCGCAAAGATGTCAGCGTTGCAGCGCCAAAGACAAGCCGATGAAATAGATAGCCAGGAAGAGGAACAAGAAGTAACGGATGAAGACCTCACAGCCCTTGAATCAGAAGACCACATTCAAGCGATACGCCAAGAGGTTTACAGCTAGAGACACTGTGCAGACTATCAGTCACCCTATTCAAATAGAAGCAGTAAACGTTTGTGAACTTTCGCGTGCTGGAAAGCTCAGTTCCTGAAGTTAGCACAGTTGAGGGAAGTATGCAGGGCATTAAGTCTGCAAACAGATGGCAGCAACTCAAGAAAACGTACTTTTACTGAACCACTTGATGCCTACGCGAAGTTGTGCTCATGTCGGAAATAACTGGATTTTGCACTACGTATTCTTCTTTCTCATTTTATAAAATACATTGTTGGGTTTTGTGGATAGTGATCGATGTAACAAATATCTTGCAAGCAGAGGCTACATTTTAGCTGTGTGAGCTGTCGTGCAAAAAGTAGCCTCTGCCAACAAGCGTTCAAATCCGTCCAGAAATCTGGAAGAATAAATAAAAAAAGCGGGGTTTTCCTATTTTTGACCGGTTTAGAGCATTGAGCGCGACTCTTGCGTAGCAGATCACAGT
>JAHPZR010011371.1:10000-23039 GCA_019787425.1 Platygyra sinensis | reverse complement strand
GTTTTATTGCAAGGCTGATTGCGAGGAAAGGAGATAAGATTTTATAAAAAGAAACTGTGGTGCTGCGTTGGTTGGAGTATCACAAGACTAGATAATTTCTCACTAGCGAACCCAACGAAGGGCTACCGTTCGAAACGTTAGCTTTCAAATCTCTTTCTGGTTGCGAATTCACATTATCAACCCAGTTGACAAAACCAAATTATCTTGAGGATTGTGAGGAGTTTGAGACACCGAGATAGCTTATAAAACTAATTGAGTAGGTGCCCCAAAGTAACTAAATTAGCAGAGGAAATACAGTGTTGAATAAACAATTCATGTTAAAAGTATAATGTAAAGGGATTAACGTTTTGATTTTACTAGGACATAGATTTATAAATCCGTGTGTAAGGAGATAGCGAAAACGAAATTCCGCATTCTTAACATGCATGGAGTGGAGCTTACACGGGCGGATATTGACGCAAGCAACTACAGTACTGTGCGGAGGTCTCTTTATTTAAAAGAACACCAGAAACAAATTTGGAAATGATGTTTCAACATGGTTACTGCATTTTCTCGATCAATAACCCTTTAAACTCACCTTAGCTTTTGTTTCAAATTCGGCACGGCTGGGCCAGGCATATGTTATTTGTTTGTTCCTTATATTCTATGGTAATTTTTGTTATCATTACACGCTTCAAGTAACCGGCTTTTCATCGAGCAAATACGGCAACTGCCGCTTTTTACGGTTAAAGATACTAACCAAAAGAATATGTAGTATTTTACACTTTTTTAAAGTTAAAGCGAAAGTGACAGCGAAAAATGAAATAGACGCTCCATGCAAAATAAAACCATTGCACGGCACGTTGGCATTTGAATGGTTCTCTTTCTCACGAAATGTTTAATTCGCTTTCATGATCTAAAAACGCGTTTCACGCCAAATGATTTTCATTGCAATTTGAGATAACAAAATTTTGACTTCTCATGTTGATGAGGAAAATTCATTGTTGGGCGAAATAATGGTTCTTCCATGTTTTCCACTGAGACCCCGTGTTTTCCACCAGACTTTGTGTTTTCCACACCCCGTGTCTTCCACCAGACCCCGTATTTTCCACGTCCCGTGTTTTCCACACCCCATGTTTTCCACACCCTGAGAACCCGGCCTCGCGGTTTCCACTTAGCCAAAACAAAATATCAATGGTCTAATGAGGTGTAGGCCTAGAATTACTACCCCACGTGCTTCAGATCTCTTATATAGCCCTCCTTAAAAAACCATAATGCGCTTTGACTGGACTTGCTCCAGTCGCCACTGCCCCAGTGCCGCAGAAATATTTCATTTCCGGCTAATTCGTATACACTCTAACGCCAGAAATTCCATATTTCAGCTCCATCACTCAGTACACAACATGAGCGAAAGACCATACGTTTATTTTGGCGGTTTAGTACGAGCACCAGTAAGTATAACGATACGTTATACTACAACCTAGAAGAAAAAAGTATAGGGCTTGGTGAACGGGGAAAACGATTTTAAACCCAAAGACTTTGAGACTAAAAGTCGTGAAGAGATTTCGTCCTTTATGTAACCATTCTTAGCTGCGACACTCTTCCATCTACCGTGTCTCTGTCAATAACCCCGCCGTTGGCCGGGCCCTAGTGGCTCCACCTGACCGAAAGGAGTGAGTTCCATAAACAGAGGTATCCGGAACTACATTCTGTACGCTTTTGACTAACTGATCTCTAAATGTCGTATAGGGAATCAGCTTATTCTTTTGAATCACCTTGTACGAAGACTTAGTTTTAACTAATGGTCGGAATATAAATTCACTGGAGTGGGGGTCGGTATCTTATTTTGTAAGACAGGTTTTCAATACGAAGGAAGGAGAGAACAATCAGAGACAAAGAGAAGAACAAGCAATGAGAATTTGCGATTCTTTTTATTTACTTCTCACCCAACTTGTGATGCGTTATGAACATCACTAATTACACGTTTCTTTTGTAGCACGTAAACGCAATGAGTCGGCGAAAGGAGCCAGCAAGAAAAAAAAAAAACCTTTAAATAAAGGACCGAAAGACTTTCAATCACTAAAGTGATCAAAAACCGTGAACTCGCTCACCAACAACGCGTTAAAAGACTGAAGTGTTAAAAAAACTTCTCTAGTCTGAGTGGGTTGCAATGACAATAACAATTGTTACATTGTGAACAACAGCCACTCTCAGTCGTGGAAAAACGTCTGTCGCAGGGCCACAACGCTAAAGGAAATCCTTTGAACCGAAAATGTGATTATGGGCTTTACATTCAATAAAAAGATTCTTAAACTTATGAAGCGTCACCCAATCGCGCACAGAGGCATTCCAGTGCTTGCCATCTTCAAATAAAAACAACCAGAGCTATGATCACATAGAAACGACAAGAGTTTCTACAGCCTTACATGCTCCAGCATAAACAAAACCTCTACTAATTTGCGAGACCGGAGGAAGAATCCAGTTATTTTGTCCATCCCAGTTTTGGGTGAAAGCGTCTACAGCTTCCGTGCGAGGCTGTTAAAACCATTAATTATAACGCGAAACCTTGGCGTAATAGCTGCAGGCAAACCTATCCACTATGAGGGGGCCCCATGTGGAACACATCGCCATGTATGGTGTATTCATCAAAATCAGTGGCTCTTGTTAAAAAGATCAGCCTTATTATTAAAACGTCTAAGACTCCACTTTATTTCAAGAGAAATACCATGACAGTCGCAAACATTAAAAATAGAAAGCCCTAGGGACTGAAGTTCTGTAACTTTATTCCCAATATGAACAATGCTGACCACACTAATGTTGTCAGTAAACGAAATAACTTTTTTGCCTTGAAGCTCGAGAGTGAAGGCAGATAGCGCTAAGTCTACGTTGCTATGCTCAATCCAAGTTGAGCTTTTAGAACTTTCTGTCAGACTCCAATTTTGATGTGGTCATTATCGATGAAAGAACTACAGGCGTGATCGGATGCGTCAGAATAGACAAACCTAGCAGGCGGTTGCAAACGTGCCCATGGGGAATGAAAATGAAGGGCGTCGACATTCTCGTCCCAAAATGCTAATTCATTGCAAGCTTTCTTCGTTAATTCAACAGCAAAATTCCATGACAGTTTCTGACTAACAACGGCATACGTAGAACGTGTCATAATCCTTGCCTCGCTTCTCACACAGTGCGTAAGCGAAATGACTTGGCCTAATCAATCTTACGTATAAGCTTAATAGTACTCTTTAGTTTCGAAATCCGATTTTAAGTAACCGAGATAAAACTTCGATTAGTATCAAATACAGCGCTGGGCTCCCAAAGAGATTTGTCTTCGTTAATAAGAAAACCATACCTAGTCAAATCGGCGTGAACTATAAAGCTGTTGATTTTAGCCTTGACGATACAAACGCCAGTCCCTAAACTATAGTCAAGAAAATAGTCATAGAATATCCCTTGCACATCCATGAAGTCAAAGTAGGCTTTAGTAATTTGGTGAACTGAAAATATTTTACACCATTCGCCAAAATCTCAGAAGGAGGTTAAATCTTTCTTGTGCTCCGGAAAAAATCTATCTGAAAATATTCAGACTTAAGGTCGAACTTAAAAAAATAAAACCGTTTAGAGAAGATCTGAATGGCTACAGAAATGCCTTTACATCTAAACTTCCGTTTAAAGACATAAAAATTGATATGCCTCATATCAAGGATCAATCTCATCTTGCGCCATGATGGTTGCACGGAAAGTGGTTAACTATGTCAGGCTGCTGAATGATCCAAAAACTCATCAACACGCTTAGTTCTTACAAATCAGATATAGCCTCTGAGGCAATATAAGTATCGTTCAGCACAGAAGTATTGCTGGAAATAACTTTGGGAGGCAGTAGAGCTACAAATGGGATTTTATAACCATCACGTACAACGCTTAAAATTAAGCCTGAAGCGTCTTATTGTACCCACTCGTCATAACATAAAGCGAGACAACCATGCACCGAAGGAGTATTCGGTTGACCTGAGGTAAGTAAGTAAGTAGTAAGTAAACACTTTATTTATAGAGGGTAAACACTAAATAGCTTAGAGCTAATAAACTTGTGGCCCTCAAACTGAATTAGAAAACAATTACAGCATACAAATATCTAAATCAATATGCAATACTATACTAATCTAAAAATTCTATTAAATAATGAATTAAGTTAATATCAATCTAAATACTAAAATGATTTAAACTAAGCTGTTTTAAAAATTACATTAAATAAGCTCCTCCTAAATGCAGGGAGAGAATCTTTACTTCTTAATTCTAAAGATAACGTGTTCCAAAGTTTGCAGGCTCTAACTAAGAAGGACTTTCCACCTTCTGTCTCTCGTATATACTTAGGGCAAACTAAGTAAACTCATACTTTAAGGTGGCTGAACACAGTTTTTGATACCTCTGTTTCATTTACATTTTTCTCTAAAACCCTTGATCCTTTGGTCACCAAAAATGGCAGCAAGCAAGTTAACAACACAAACTTCAACTTTTTGATAATTAAGCTGACGTATGTACCGTTGCCATGGCAACATGATCAAATATAAACAGGTGTTTAAAATCGGTTTTGTTTATTTGCAGAAAATCTAGTCATTAGATTTTCTTTATAATTTGCATGCAACAAGCTTGTAACGATACTCGCAAGGTAGCGCTATTTTAATAATTTAACAAACAGATCTTTAATTATCCCTCTTTGAAGGTTCACTGGCATATCTTGAATTTCCTTTGTTAAAGTTCAATTTTTTTTCAATCCTCCAGTTACTTATTTCCTAAAGTATTTTCGTGCCAAATTTCGTGAAATTCTAATGAGTGGTTCTCGAGAAATAAGCGCCTCCGAGAAGTCAATTTATCACTCAATCGCACTTTTTTCGACTTACTACGCATGCGCTGCATTTTACTGGGTTCTTTCAGCAACAAAGAAATAGCAGAGCTGAGTTCTTTGCATTGTTACCTTTCTAACATACCTTTGTAATAAACGAGTAAAACCATCAATTCAATACATTGTGTTCATTTGTGAAGAAAAAATAGTACAGATAGCGCAGACATTGAGCAAATGAAATGATCGCTCTATTTATGCCATGTTTGTTTTTATGCAATACTTGTGCGCGCGCTGAATCGCGTTAGCAAGAGCGCGCGCCAAAACTGTGTTCGGCCACCTTAACAGTGACGTTCATTCAAATACGGCATCTAAGTCATTTGAATGTAAAAATTTCGTCATTGCAATCGTCACTTAGACCATTAAAAGCAATAATGGAATTGACAACACCTTCAACCTGTCTTTGATCGTCTTCGAACGGCGGCTAGTCACTGAGCAGGCTGAAACTGTGTCTTCCAATGTCCTCGCTTGTTACAAGCAAAGTAGGAACCCTGTTTGGTCTGAGTCCTTGAGTAAATTGTTGGAATGGGTCTGTACTGTTACTGTAAAATTGCCTGGAAGTGGCGTTCTCAACTGGTGATAGTACGGAAAGCTTCCTTCTATTGTTGGCTAAACTTGTCTTGTTGCTAGCCAAGTTTTGCTTGGCTTGGGTACGTGCTCTGGTTTCCGCTCGAATAATCGTTTTCTCGTTATTAGAATCGTTAGTAAGATCATTGCGTTTATACTCCCGTACTAAGAACAAATGTCCACAAAAATAAAATATAGTCCGGTGAGACTTGAAAAAATTAAACGCGCCCTACTTTTGCATGTAAGTAGGCCTCAGTAAAGGTAAAAACGCCATGTGTTTTCTTTCCTCGAATATTTCGGTATTTCCGACAAAAACGACATTTTCTATTTCACGTCCTGACATTAATTTAGCGAGTCCCAACCGGGCTGAAAATCCACCATTTTCATTCTAGCTATTCACGTGTCGCATTTATTGAGTGCAGAAAAGTTGTAATACAACCAAATCTCTGCATATCTCTTCCTTGTCCAAAAAGCACAATTACAGGAAAATTGTATTAATGTAATTATTTGGCGGTTAACAAAAGCAGAGTGTTCTCCGACGTGGAGTGCGACGGTTGGTGAAAAGAATTGACATTTTGACCATGTGCCATATTTCGGAATTCCAAAAATATTTTAGATTCTGACTGTATAAGGATAGGTCTTCCAGGATATGTATTGTTTAGTTTGGGCAAATGAATAAGCAGTCGTCAAAATATTATTCAAATCGTACAGAAAAATCGAAATCACGCAAGTAGTCGAATGCGTGACTAAACATTACCACTGCATTTATAATTAATTAAATCCCTTCAGTTTGAAATACCACAATGCACCATGAAAATTTTCACCTTAGCCCAGATATGATATCTTGACTGTCAAACAACGTTACCCTCCAGTCATTTCGTCAGTGGCCTTCATAGCAAGTCGAGAACCTCCGTACCGGGCATCCATCTGGTAGATTTGAACCACAAAAAGCGATTTTGCGAAGTTCCTATGCAACCTGTACCTTTGTGGCTCGTTGAAGTGCTTGATAGAATCACTCAACCTGCTTTGAAGCAGAAATTGCCAGTAAGTGACGACGAATACACTGTAGTGGGGGGGGGGGGGGGGGGGGGGGACAGGGGTTGGTCAGAACCTCCCGCCTCCCGTACCCTGCTCTCCCGCTTCCTGTACCTTTATCTCCCGCCTCCCGCCCTTTCCCGAGATGCTCCCGTCCCGTGATTTGAGATCGCCTGCTCGTCTCGCTTTTTTTACAATTAACCTCGTTCCCAGGATCCTCTCTCTACTTCGAGAAAGTACCCTGGTTATGGCTGGTCACGTGTCTGCTAGATTTTAGCTCGGCTAAACGGTTAGCTCCACATTTGGCTCAATTTTTCCTATCAACATTTGGACGGTCCCTTTGGAATTTGTGGCGGTGAAAAAATTTGGCAAAGAACTTGGAACTGAAAACCACAACAGTAAATGGACCGCGCGGTGAACTTAAATTTATATTTCATTCGGCGAAATGACAACGTATGTATTTACTCATTCGTTTAGAGCCAAACACGTCGTATCTTCGCCCTCAAAGGTAGTTTTGGAAGTTTGACGGTCATTCCCTTCTCTTGCAGCGAAAAAATCTACGAAGAATTTGACAACAACGTCTGCACGGCAAATAAGGGCCTGATTACATGAGCCGGGCTGGTGTCAGTTTGCCGGGATCTCGGCTCGTTTGATAAACGCAACAAAAATCAACTCCGCGATTACATGACAACCGGGCCAGCCCGGTTAGCCGAGATCTCGGTATCGCGGTGCCGGGATTCCGGCTAACCGGGCTGAGATTTTTCCATGTCATCGCGTTTGCCGGGCCAGCCCGGCTTATTAAGCCAATGAGAGCACAAAATCAAGCTCGCTCCGGTTTCCCACGGTTCATCGCATCAGCCATCCACCGATCAACCGGGATGGCTCGCCTCATGTAATACCGGCCTGAAAGTCATCTCGGCACACCGAAGCAGCCCGGCTCATGTAATCAGGCCCTAAGCTTGATTAATTAAGCAGCTTTATATTTTTTTCGATCGGCAAAATCAGAACAGAGGCATTGAGTATTCGTTTAGACTTTGATACGTCCAGTGTTTGGCAGAGACAAGCTTTGAACTTGATTGAATTCATCCAGTCGAAAGTTTGGCGGTCATTCGATTCTCTTGCAGTGTAAAATTTTGTAAACAACTTGACAACGACGTCGGTCGCGCGTTGCAAGATGCATTGGCTTTTGTTTTTGTTTCTGTTTAGCGATAAATCCAGTTTTCGGTCAAGAAAGTGGCTCCAAGTTGAATGTTTCCATGGATAATTTCACGGTTATTTAATTCCTTTGGGATGAAAAACTGATTAACTTAATCCGAAGCAGGTTGGTGACTGTTATTTAAAAAAGCATCTCATAATCATAATAGTTCAGGTAGAGCCGAAGCAGCTGGCCAGGCAGGATCTCTGAAAAATAAATTACTTCCTTTTCAAAATAGAGTCCGTATGGCAGCGCAACATTCATCTCCCTAGAGGAGTGTTGACAAAATTACGTTCAGGACCCACCCTCTGCATGTGCTGCTTGGGTTGGCATGCTTAGGCACGTGAACAGCCATAACCAGGGTACTTTCTCGAAGTACAGAGAGGACCCTGGGAACGAAGTTGTTTTGCAATAGCCCTTTTCACGGTTAACTTCGCTCATTTGCATTACAATAAATCTAGCATGTATACGAGGCAATTTCGGGCTATTTTGTAGTTTTAGCCCGAAATTGCCTCGCATCCACGTTGGATTACATTTTTAAGCAAATGAGAAAAATTACCGTGAAAAGGGCTATTTGACAGCTTACGCGACACATGCCGCTTGACCGGTATGACCTATATCACGTAATCACTGTAAACAGGTTTACTATTCACCGGAAGTAAGCCTGTTTTTCAGCCCAAGTTCAAATTTTCGTTTGCCCGTTTGCTCGGAAGTCTCAATAGTGACTGAAAAGATGTTAAAAGAAAGTCAAATATAATTTTGGTTGATGTTTTTGAAAGTATTCTAACGCATTGTTGAATTAAAATAGTTAGCATTTCACATTTCTCTCCCGCTTCCCGCCCTCTTAGAACTCCCGCTTCCCGCCCTTTCCTCTCCCGCCTCCCGCCCCCTAATCTCCCGGGCTCCCGCCATCCTGCCCCACCCCCCCCCCCCCCCACCCCCCCCCCCCCCCCCCCCCCCCCCCCCCCGCCACACGGTAAGCCGCCATCGATCGCTGTCTTTCTAATTTGCATATTCTGCGCATAGCCATGTGGCAAAATTCTTTGCACTAGGTGGGGGTGGAGATTTTTGTAAGCTGAGCGTCTGTCAAAAACACAAGAAAGGATTGTAATCTCAGTACTGGTCCTTTAGAATTACTTTGTTGTATATACTTTAAAGAAAAACGACAACACTTTTGAGTTTATAAGACATGTTTCGGACAGAAACTTCTGTCATCTTCAGTTAATTAATGTACAAAGCGTTACAAGTTGAATTTATAAGAAAGAAAAAATGCTAATTATGCTAGTAACAACGGAATGTACAAAAAACGTGACCAAGTGAGAATTAAAAGAATAGCCCTAGATTACATGATATAATTGCTGATTCAAGGAAGGCTGTTGTTTATGAATATGAAATGCCTCTTTTATCTTCCTTGAATCAGCAATTACATCATGTAAATTTAGGGGAGAACTTTCAAATGTCTTCAAAATGCAAACTCGAAACTCGCATATTGAATACCGCTTTAGTGGTTTACTGCTTGCTAAATCAAAGGACCCAAATAGCAGAGATTGTGATACATACAATGAATACATATGTATTTATGGACCAGAACTTGGCGCGCAGTTATGTTTTTCTTTAAATTCTGATATGGGCTTTGCCGAAAACGTTCGCTGAAAATACAGGAAAGAAACAGTTTGACAAATTCAAGATGTTACAACGGAATCGAAGAGGGTAAGCATGTTTATCATATTTATACCTTTGTTTCGCTGACGTTTCGAACCAAAAGTGATATTGGTATGTCGATAGCGTAAACAATGATGATATACTCTTGGTCACGCACTCGACACTGCTGGCGTGATTTTGCATTGTGTCTAGAGTAACCGATTTTGAATAATTTTTTGACGACGGACAAGTCATTTGCCAAACTAAACTTAACATATTTTGAAAAGACCTGCCCCTCCTGAATTAAAATCCTTAATCTTATGAAATTCGGTGATATGGCACATGATCAAAATAACAATTCTTCGCACCGACCGACGAAGTTAAGGTTGGAGAACACTCTGGTTTTATTCACCGCAAAATAATTGGATTAATATTCCTGAAATTGTGGGTTTGGACAAGGAAAAGTTATGCAATAAGTGGTTTGCATTACAATTTTTCTGCGCTTGATGGTTGTGACATGGCGAATCGAATGAAAATGGTCGATTTTCAACCCAGCTGGGACTCGCTAAACTGAGTCTGGAGGGTAAATCCAAAATGTTGTTTTTCTCAGGAAGATAACTGAAACTATTTCGAGGAAAAAACACTGACCGAGAAGAGAGTTGAAAATACGACGCGCAGCGGAGTATTTTTGACGAAATTAGAGTTGTTTAGATAGCCGATGAAACACGGTCTCGAGTGTTTGATATGCCTTCTCATTCGAAACAAAAACTGAGGAGAAAACGGAGAGGTAAAATCGTCAAAATCCATGCTTATTAGACCGGGTATCCAAACCTCCTTCACGGTTGTGCCTTATTTTGTTTTAACTTGGCGAATTATTAATGAGTTTGAGAAGCGATTTTCAGAAGCGAACAACAAAGCTCTGAATCAACCAATGCTAGAATCGAAACTTAAAGTCTACAGAACAAAACACCTAAACAGGTTCTTTGTGGGGGACTTAAGACCAGTAGACAAACCCAAACATGACCATCGTTGGTATTGTTTAGAGCCTACATACTTTACTTGTCGTGCAGGGGCCCGTTTCTCGAAAGCCGCGAAAACTTTTCGGGCCCGAAAAGCCATTTTCAATTAAATCTGTATCTAAAAACAGAGAGGTGTATACGCCTGAAACTTCTTGTATGAGGAGAACCTCTGTATCATATTAATATAACGTGAATAAAACAGCTCCGTAATCATAAGGTTCGAGATTTTGCAATGGCTTTCCGGGTGCGAAAACTTTTCGGGACCTTCAAGAAACGGGCCCCAGGTCAGTAAAAAAGGCAGCTAAAAAGCTGATGTGGAGTAAGTACTTTCGATAAGCTTTTGATAAACAACCAAAATTCATAACACTCACTGTGTTTGCAGTCGTGCGAGAACTACAAATTAATAAACAACAATGATCACGAACCAAAATTCTAAATTCTAAAAAAAAAATATTGATTTTCAGAACACCAGCCTAGATATGGCCTTATGTCTAATACGTGCCTACCCATGGGAGGGAGTGTGTGAGGAAATTGAATGCCGTATCAAGTGGAAGACGTTAATGGCAGGGACGTTGTAGTTCAGGCTCACGGACATTTCCCAACGTTAATAAAAGTTGTTTTTCGGAAGATATTTGAAATTGTCCGCTACACGTTTATACAGATAATAATAACTTCGCGAGTAGGACATTGTTGATGAAATGATTTGAAAATGACTTCCTCAGGAAGTCATAGAAACAGCAGTGACATATTTTGATTTAATCTCATTCTGGTCACTCGTGGTCACTCCTGAGTACTTTTAGACCCTATCAATAGAGAAATAACGGAAGTTTTTTTTTTTCGCTTCGTATTGTCCTCCGAAGTCAATGATAAACTTATTTTTTCGTGTTCTGTTTTTCTCGCCTTCAGTTGCGCGGCAAAGAAAAAAAAAAGTATAATTTTGTTGTTTTCTTATCGGTTCTAATAAACGCTAAGTTGAGTTCTTTTTCTTTATATTTTTTTGATGTCCAAACATAATAAGTTTTATGCACATGACCAAGTTTAATTTTAGTACTCGAAAAATAAAAAAAAAGGAAAAGAAAAGAAGACAAATTGAACACTACCTCTGCACCTTCAGAATCAGCCTGTATCACCTGCAGCTCCTGATTCACCTACCTTGGAGACTACAAAACGAAGAAAAACAATTCAAGCACAGGAAAACAAGAAATAGAAAACCAAATACAAACTAAAAAGAGAAGCAACAAAAAAATTAACATCACTTGCAACACCAAGAAAATTCCAAAGTGCATATCTCGTTTTTTAACCACCACCCCACGCTGGACATGGAAAAAGTCTAAAACTTTTACACTTAAACAGAAGAAATCACTATTTAAAAGCCACAATAATTCAAAGACCATCGAAACATTTCGAAGACCATCTAAAGGAACAACGCTACACTTTACAATCTGAAATCTACTCTATCAGGTAAAGGATCGAAAAACAACTCCGGCAGCACTGCATTTTCCTAGCAATCTTCAGCTGAACTGACACCTACAGCAACTTTACAATAAATCGAATACGTTTGAAAAGAAAACGATAAACATAAAAATAAAGTTTTAAATATCAAAGTAACTGAGAAATCTGAATACTAACGACGTATATAACACCTTAAAAAGCTCACTTCTAACCACGGCAACTACCTCAGAAAACGAATCATAACCTCACTACAAGTCTGAACAAACACCTTACACTCTTCAATTACGTATCAATTCCTTCGCACCAGAGCACAGCCTTTACTTTAGAGCATGAAAACCTTCTTTCTGGACAATCTCTACTCATCTGACAAGAAAAAGAAAAACTCTCAACTTCCAACAAAGTTCAGAATTTATTCAATTTCCTTGACAGTCCTAACGTTAGTAAGTTCAAATTAAGATTGAAGAATCATATGAATATTTATTGAGCGGCCATGTTATATTTATTTATGATACTAATCTGTTTCTTATCTGATTTTTTTTCTTATTTTTATTAACTAGTTTTTACAGTGACCTTAGATTTTATATTTTATCTTTAGGAGACCCTCGATATAGGGCTGACCTCTGGGTTTCCTTTTTCTCAATGACTACGTATTTGTATGTTATTTTGAAATAAAGTATTGTATGTAATTTGACCTCCATCAGCCTCCCAGCTGATATCCTGCAGAAAAGGGTAATTTTTTGCGTATTTCAGGCAAAGAGAGGCGAAAGCGAGGTGAGTGCGAAGCGTGAGCTGCGTGCGAGGGAAGGAGCTCTATTTTTTAGCGCAATTTTTTAGCGTTATATTTTAGCGCTTTTTTTTAGCGTTATTTTTTAGCGCTCCTCTCCTCGCACGCAACTTGCGCTTCGCACTCGCTTCGCTTTCGCCTATGTTTGCCTGAAATACGCAAAAAAATTACGCTTGTTCTGCAGGCTAGCCATTTGAGGACTTACTGAACTTCTTAACAAAGAAAAAAAATTCGCAAAAGATTCGGACACAATCAGCATCTCTACAATTAAGAAAACCATCTCTTCATGCAGAAGTAAAGTCAGCCCTGAGCCAAATTATCAAAAAAGGAACCCACAACTACAACACCTACCGCTTACACTCCAAAAAGAAAACCAATTTCAGAATTCAGCCTTACTTGGAGAACAAACCGATCAAGCTTCTTCAAGAACAACAAGCTAAACCCTATTTTAATTTACATATTATTTATAACGT
>JAHPZR010011371.1:0-7500 GCA_019787425.1 Platygyra sinensis | reverse complement strand
GAAAGGTTTACGGTATAGGCTATAAGCTTATATCAAACAGGTGAAAGACTATGCAAGACAAACACAGAGAGCTAAGATTGGGTATTAAACATCAATACCCTGATTACAAAGTCAACTAAGTAAGTGCAGCTTTCGATTTCCTAGCAGAATACCACTAAAGGGTGAAGAACGATCTCAATGAACATTCATTAATGTAAGTTTTATAGCATAGCTTAGGACTAGCCTCGTTATGCTTCTGATCATGTAAAACCGCGATATCAATAAAAGTGTCACTAATAATTATTAAAAAATATTATAATATACTATTTATTCAGCTCATGTAGATGTTAACGTTCGATATTGCCAGATTTTGTTTCCATTAGATCTTTGGGAGTCAATGATCCTACTTTAAAGCGACATTTGAGAATTTTAACTATAGGAAAAATGATCTAGCGTTATGATTGTTGTCACGGCGACAGCAAGACGGATATCAGACAGGAGCCACATCCACTCAGAAAATGCTTAATTGCTTATATTCACCCTAGTTTGCGTCTGGTTAGCTTTCGTTGGTGGTTGGGACAACTCTAACATTAATACTTGAGAAAGTCACTATTTTATAATTAAATCTATTTCAAACATACTGAGATTATCACATAAAAAAGCCCGCGTAAAATTCTTAGGAAATACACAACCAGCGAATCAGAAAAGTAAACGACTGTAAAAACACATTCTTGGTCCTATCAGAGACACGAACGATAACACTTTAGAGTTGAAGGCAACAAGCGCGGCTTCCTGTAAAGACAAAATGGAGAAAATCGTGTTAAGATTTGCTCTCCTTGAAAGAACAATAGACGACTTCATACGGGTGAGCAGGAAAACAAAAGCACGAGAGCAAAGACTGACAGAGGCGTAAGTCTGCTAAAAGAAACATTCTTTAAAATAAGCGGTAGAACTCAGGAACGTTAAGGAAGTACCTCCTGCTCAACTCAATGAATTGTTGAGCGAGTTTGTGCTCACTCAGAACCAAAGGTGGAAATGACTTCGCGCCCACTTCACTGGGGTGACTGCTGGTTTTCAACGATATCTCAAAAGGGAAAAAACTTTCAAGGTAGTATCATCAAGATTTAGCGTTTAAGAAAACTAGCAAGACGCTGCAGTCCAAGCAAAAAGAGCTCAAGAAACAAGGAAGAAGGCAACAAGCAGAAGGGTCTGTATCTTTTTCAGAAGAGAAAATAGAAATCCTTTACAACAAAGACCTTCTTGGAAAATCAAGAACAGAAGCGCTTCTCAACTCTGTTTAGTTGACTAACCAATACAATCCATTTCGATCTTTGAGGGATTAAGGCAAGCTACAATATAGGCTGGGGTGACATTGAAGTCTGAATAAAACCGCGGATAGTGTACAATTGTTAGAGTACAACAAAGGGCAAACGATTACCAACGTTACCTTCATCGCCTCAAAGTATGGTACCGAGTTTTGAAGGGCATCTTTAAAAAAATCCTATCCAGTAGGTCTCATCCATGTCCTGCGCGTTTTCATGATTTAGTGACATTCAGTGACATTCTGATTTACTACATTTATGAATTGTAAATCTAAGTCAAGTTTTTTTTCCCGCTAAAAGTTGTCATTCACATCTACATATTTGGATTCGTTATCTTCATTAAAGATCTATTTCAGAAGACAAAGTGAACTTTGTATTCTAGTTTAATGGGTTTTCTAAATAAGCGCACCCAAACTAAAAAAATTGACAAACAACTCTTTCTTTTAAAAAATTTCAATATCTATAAAAGAAACAAATACACCATGGAAAATGCTTTGTACGATTTTATTCACTCGTTGAGGCAGTATGAGAAAACTCACTCGTTCGCTACGCGCACTCGTTCGTTTTCTAATAATACTGCTACCGTAAATACTCGCTTCTGATTGGTTGGAAGCTGAACAATTTATCCCAAATTGTATCGATAACTGAACAATTAAATTTTAATTGTATCGATCGCATTTGATCGGATAAATTCAGGTGTGCCGTTGACGACAAGCAAAAAAACTTGGTATGAAGAAGCAGTAGTAAACAAAAACAAAAACAAAATCGACCGAAACTTACCTACGCAGATACAAGTATTTGGAGAGAAAAAATCCGAAAGCCATTGAAAATCTCTCGCTCGAAGATCTTGAAGAGGTTCTCGGAGATTTCTACACCGAATTAAAGTAGTTACAGAAAAAAGACAGCATCTGCGAGGCAGAGTCCCAAGGACTACGGGGCGCATTTTGGTGTAAGAGGAAGGCAAGAAAACTTCAACTCTCGCAATGAACACTCCAAGTCTGCAAGAAATGAAAATGGCAGCGCGTATGTCATGTTTGCCCAGTCAAACCCCACAAAGATGAGAATATCTCCTAGAAAGCTTCAAGGAAGGATGGTCGTTCCAGAATGGTGACGACTAGAGAGAAAAATGTCCAGCTGGCGTTTCTGAACGACCAAGCAAAGCAATTAAAGTCCATGGTTTGAAAATCTTAAAAACTTACAAACCTTGTTGACGAACACTTTGAACTAGTCTTCCCACTTCAACTTCACTTGTGTTTGCACGGTTATCCTCAGTTTTCCCAAATGAATTCGTCGTTGTATCTTTAGCCCGTGTCATAGTTTAAATCAAGGCTGTAAACGTTTCTTAAAACGTTTTCACGCAAGTCGCGCTAATTGTAAACAAAATAAAATGCCAGTGTCAACCTTTTTAATATCTTTTATCCAAAATGTTTAAAATGCCTGGCTACACACCAAACATTTTTAAGTTCAATTTCATTGGCTTTGAAGCTGTCAAAACTCTGAACGCATGAGCGACTTTTTGTTGGTTTCGTGCGTTGGAGGACGTGGCAAGATGTTTTGGAGTTTCTTCTTGTGACACTTCCTTCTCCGTTGTGCTTCCCATTGTGACCTCTGTTTGATTGTGCGGAGGAGGGTGTCGAAAGATTCTTTATAAACCATCTCTTGGAGTTTGTGTGTTGTTTGGGTCAGGCGTTGAGAGAGCTTCTTGATTTGCGCGTGACAATTCGAAGAAACTCCAAAACATCTTGCCACGTCCTCCAACGCACGAAACCAACCTCAAGGACAAGTGGGTCGTGAACATCTCTGATAGACCTCTATCCGGTAGCGAGCATTCAGCGTTAAGCCTCAACTTTAATTTTGCTATTACCCCGCAATGTTTGCCAGTGCCTCAAATTGTTTCCTCGATTGAATCTGGCATAGATCAGCTTCCTGACGCCGAAAAAGACCTCGTCAGAGCTTCAGTCACCTCTGCTATAAACAGTTGGCGCCCTCCTCCACGAAAAAACATCACTAGTGAAGATGAAAAAGCGCTTAAAGATCTTGCCAAAGACAAATCTGTTACAATTTTACCAGCCGATAAGGGCCGAGCTGTAGTCGTGATGAACACCATCGAATACAGTGAGAAAGTAAACAACCTTCTAAATGATGATAAAACTTACCAGAAGATAACAGATAAAAGAAGGAACCCAACATCGAGCACCGAGAAATCCCTCAATAAACTTCTTCTACAGATTAAAGATCAGCCAGCCTCACATGACAGTGACAAAAAACAGTTGGAACCAAAGCTCTATCACAAACTTGATAGCACCGACTCCACACCGGCATCATTTTATGGCCTTCCCAAAATCCACAAGGACAACGTCCCGCTAAGACCAATTATCACGGAGTGCCATTGGATCTCCCACATATGAATTATCCAAATACCTCGCCAACATCTTGTCACCACTTCAAAACAATAAATACACAGTAAAGAACAGTGCATCGTTCGTTGAAAAGATCCGCACTATGTCAGTGGATCCCGGCGAAATCCTAGTATCCTTTGACGTCGTGTCACTGTTTACTTGCATTCCTACCCATCTAGCCATAGAAGTTGTTAAAGAGAGACTGGACCTTGATCAATCACTACCGGAGAGAACAAACTTATCCATCCAAAATATCATTGCTCTTCTACAGTTCGTCCTCGACAACAACTTCTTCGTGTTCCAAGGTGACCATTTCAAACAAATTTTCGGTTGCCCGATGGGATCTCCAGTCAGCGCCATCTTAGCCAATCTTGTCATGGAGTATGTCGAAGAAAAGGCGCTTTTATCGGCTCCAAACTCTCCCAAATGGTGGTTCAGATACGTAGATGACAGCCATGTGTGCATAAAAAGGGAACACGTGGATGAATTCCACTCACATCTCAATTCTATCAACACCAACATCAAATTCACCATCGAGATAGAATCAGAAGGTTCCATTGCCTTTCTTGATACAAAAACAACCAGACAAGACGATGGCTCGATCACCGTGTCTGTCTACAGGAAAGCGACCCACACCGACCGCTACCTTGATTTCAAATCACACCACCACCCCCAGCATAAACACTCGGTCGTTCGCACCCTCATGGATCGCGCAAAGAATATTCCATCCACCGAAGAGGAAGCTATACGAGAAACTAAGCGAGTAGCGGAAGCTCTTACCGCTAATAATTACCCTACCAATTTCATTTACAATGACCGCCAACGAAATAGACAACAAGAAGTGGATGATACCGGCCAGCGCGGCATGGTTGTGTTACCTTACGCTAAAGGATTCTCCGAGAGAATCGCGAGGGTTCTTCGAGGCTTCAACATTAAGGTCGCTCATAAGCCTATTCGGACAATCTCAAACATACTTAAAAAACCAAAAGACAGGATCGGGAGGAAGACTTCCAGAGGAGTCGTGTACAAGATCAAATGCAAAGATTGTGATTGTGTTTACATCGGTCAGACATCGCGCGCGCTAAAAACACGCGTCAAAGAGCACGCAAAGGCCATAGCAACATTAGATGAAAATTCTTTGTTGGCCAAACACCACATGCGCCACGGTCACCAAATAGATTTGGCGAGTGTCGAAATTGTTGACAGGTCATCGGCATGGAGACAAAGACTTGTTCTTGAAGCTTGGCATTCCTTGCGGGACACGAACGCTATAAACGAACACATAGCGCTTCCAAACGTTTACAATAACATAAAGAATTTGTAGAAATAATTAAGAATGCTCTAGAGACCTTTGTTTTATTTTATTTTTAAAATATTCTTTCGAGGTGCGATTTAATATTAACACACACCGTGTACCATCAGGACGCCGTTAGATTTTTGCATTTTTTATCTTTTGCTGAAGAAGGCAACAGCAGTTGCCGAAACGTCCAACGCAATATTTTAGCCAGTGTCAACCTTTTTAATATCTTTTATCCAAAATTTTTGAAATTGAACTTAATGTTACAAACTTGGAAATTGCTCGTCTATGTGGCTCGTTTTCGAAAGAAAAATATTATCGTATGGAGAACTTTGGCGAAAATTGTTGAGAAAATTAAAGTGACAAAACTAACAATTTTTTCACAGCGTTGCTTCATTTCAGCAACCCTCTATAGCAAAACGACGTCAGCCAGAAGCTTGTATTTACGGTTGCTGTATTATTAAAAGGAAATCGGTCTTCTTTCTCGAAACAATTAGGGATTAATTGTACTTGTGAACAAATCGGACTTTTTCTAATTTCCACTCGTGGCTGCGGCAGCCACTCGTGGAAATTACTAAAAAAGTCCGATCTGTTCACGCGTACAATTAATCCCTAATTGTTTCTCGAACAGACCGATTTCCTTTACTAATACTACTCAACTTGTAAATAAAAATCGTATGCGCGCATTTTCCATAGAGTAATTTCTATTCGTTTGGCCGTAAACCATGTGAAGGCCTGAGAATCACGTCGACCAAATCGTGGTTCAAAGGCAGCAAAGTAGTTGTAACCAAATTTGGCGGGCCGATGAAATAAACGGCTAAGAAGGCTGAACTAGAAAATCTAAAATTATTAAAACACGTGCAGCGTGATAGGAAAAGCAATGTTGCAAACTCTCAGTGACCAAGGACTTCCAACAACCCAAATAGCACAACTCTCCGAACATAAGAATCTTAAGAGCATCAAGACTTAGTCACGATTTCGCTCACGACAAAACAGCAGCAATCTATATCAAACATGGTGGCGCTAAACATATCCAGTGAAAAGGCTGTCAGCCTGCCCAATGTAGCAGCGAGCAATACTCTACCTTTAAAATTAAGAGCAAAGGCTTCAGGGCCTCAACAACGCACATGGATCACAGAGCGGTAGTCTTAACGTTATTTAGAGGAACAGTGATCCAATCAAAACCCTGATTATAAAATTACTAAGATAGTACGCACGCTCTGATTGGCCGAGAGGCGTGTTTGCATGAGAGTATGTAAACATGGTTGTCACGTCACGCTTTCTGTGTTTCCCCGGCACAATTTAAAACCATGTTCAACTCTCAAGTACAAATATTAAGGAATTTAAAAGAAAAAAATTTTTCCAAGTTTTGATTTGGGGATTGACCATGTCTTTCCCTCAGACCCGTGGAAAGAAAGCAAAAGAAAGAAGAACAACAGCCCTTTGCATGCCTCGATGTTAGTGAGCTAGACGACCTTGCCGAGGGAGCTCAAGCGAGGACAACAAAATATTATGCAACAAAATACACAGTAAACGTTTTTCAAAATAATTTTTGCATTTAATTACTACAGTAAAATTCTCAAAAACACATTCTGCTTTTTGAAAAATATGTGAAATAAAATTAAACGCCAACTAAGCTTATATGCTACAGTCTGCGAAGCGAAATCTCTTCAAATCAAATTTTACACGATCGGTTGCCGTGTTTTGGCTGTCAAACGTTCAAAAAATGACCACTAAAACTTGGAAGAATGTACCAGAAAGCTCACCAGACTGATGGATTTAATGCCCTTCGACTTAACTGCATTAACTCAAACTTGCCTGCTTGTGCTATGATTCCAAACCGGCAAAACTTCACAAGGCACGATGAGCGATTCAGCTTCTCAACCGTCTTCTCGGGCTGCCAAATCCGGCAAGTTTGCGTCACTTTCAAGAGCGATCAAGTACAGTGGTTTCATCTTGAAGTTCTTTCCATACAGAGTCGTAAATATTTTAAACATTTCTTCTGTTTTCACCGAACTTTAGGCATTTCTCCCAAAGATTTAGAAGGATTCAAAGCTGATATCGCTTTCATTTACACGGCACTCGCTTGCTTGCTGGCGATTTTGCTACAAATTTTGATTTCTGTAACGCGAAATTTCATTGGTTCGTGCATTATCAGATGCGCGTTTTGATTGGTTAGTTTGAAAGATGATTGTCTAGAGCGTGTATTGAGAAAAGCTTTTTGGATCAAGAAGTTAAAAAACAG
This sequence comes from Platygyra sinensis, assembly GCA_019787425.1. Taxonomy (NCBI): domain Eukaryota; kingdom Metazoa; phylum Cnidaria; class Anthozoa; order Scleractinia; family Merulinidae; genus Platygyra; species Platygyra sinensis. The sequence goes on along the minus strand of JAHPZR010011371.1, from coordinate 258 downwards.
AATTTCTCTTCATTTGTCGAATTAATTTGAGAAATATTTTATAAAAGCAATAGAAAACTTTTTTTCCTGTGTTTGCATAGCCTGATATAAACACTCGAGGGGTTGAGAGAATTCTCGACAGTTATGCAAACCCTCGACTTCGTCTCGGGTTTGCATAACTGTCTCGAATTCTCCCAACCCCTCTCGTGTTTATATCAGGCTATGCAAACACGGAAAACGTTTTCTATTGCTTAAATAGGTCACAAAAATAACACCACC
>JAHPZR010011368.1:0-10203 GCA_019787425.1 Platygyra sinensis | reverse complement strand
GTTTAAAGAAACCCGAGTATTAACACTGCCCAAAAATCGCATTGGAAATTTGTCTGGAGTAAAGGATTTGCCAGCCCGAAGCGCTTCTGCCAACCACATGCACAGTGTGCACCAGTGTGTGCAAAAGTGCATGTCTGTTCGAAAAAACACTGTCAATGTGTAGATATCTTCGCTATAGCTGCTTTTCTGCCCTTGCAGCTTTAAAGTTACTCATGGCATTGTCTTATTTGCTATGTTTTTGTGTCAAAATCAAGCAGATTTAAGTTCTCTTTCATCCAGAAACTACTTGGCTGCTGACTTGCAATCTTTGTACTCAGGGATATCCTTAAGAACGTTGAACAATGGGTAATATTCAAGTTGACATTTTCATTTTTTGGTTAGGGAAAATGGTTCTATGTGTTCATCTTCAGCCTCTCATATATGGAAGTAAGAAACGTTGGCAAAGGAAATTACAAATCTTCTTCAGTTCTCAATTCAATCAAGTGAAAGGTTTGTAAAACCTTCTCCCTTTAGTTATTAAAATAGGCCTCTTTTTGTGTTTCCTTCCTCTTTTTTAGTTAAAAAAAAAAATGTTTCTCCATTCAAAAAGGGTTTTATCCAGACTGACCTTGCTAAAGGCCTGCGTGGTTTATTTTCACTTCATGTTGTATGAATTTTTATAAGGTATCATGGTAGGTGGATTGACAGTGTTTGGAAATCGCGCTCTTACACTGGCGCTTTGAAAGAAAACCCCATCAACCTATACATTTTCTGAAAGCTTAATAGTTATAGAATACAATCATATGTTTGAAATTTTCTAAAAAGTTATTGTCGCAGTGATATAAAAAGAAATACCCAGAAACACTGCTTTGCTTAAACTGGTTCGCTTCCGCGCGTGAATTATCGGAGCGGTGCGATTAACATCGGAAATGTTTTCTCACACATCACCCTCAAAAAGGGTGTCGGCGATTTTCCAGATGTGGTTTGGTTTTTTTTGTACACCCTCCTAAAGTTTGATGTTCTGAACGCGGGTGTTTCCTTCCACTAAAGAGGCCATAACTCTGAAACGGAAGCGAAATTAAACAAAGCCCGACACCCTTTTTCGAAGGAGGTAATAGGGAACATACCTGCCGATTTTCAGCCAATTCCGTTGGAAGACACGCGTAAACGAACTAAAAATGTTCATCCTTATATGCAGTTTTTGTTTTATCGAGAAAAAGACGAAAAACCTTTTGCGAGATCGGTATGATTAGGTGTTAAAAATCCCCTCCGCGCTGACAGATGTCGGCATGGGTCAGTTAACCAAAACAATGGGTCATGACAACTTGAAATAAACAGACGTCTACGGTGCAGTGAAATCGTCCGAGAAGCGAAAACTACTTAGGTTTAAACAGGTTTGTATTTAAACTGCCGTGATTATTTCGTCGGCGGCATTGGTATTATATTGTTCGAGTTTAGACTTCTTCGTTCTCCAGACATTTTCTGAAACCATATATGCCTCGTGAAGCGAAAAAGAGGAAATTTCGAGGTCTATATCGTCTACATCTACATCTGTGCTTGACTCGATCTCTCGCTGTGGAAGTTTCGGAATCGCGTCCGTTCTCCAGCAATTTCGTGCGACTAGCACTTGCTGTATTTTGACCTTCAGCTTCATTGGCGGGATTTGTGTCCGAGAGTTCCTTCAACCATTCTTCTAAGTTTAAAACAATGCGACCCACAGTCGCTCAGATCAGGAGCCAAAGATATTGTTCGACGCTGAACTTGCTGGTTCCACCAGATTTTCGCCTCTTCGGTTTCTTCGGAGACGAAAATTGGCAAGAAGTTTTCTTGCGAGTTTTCGTCCTGACATAAAGATAATTTGGCAAGAACGAAAGCTTGACTTGCGATGAAACAACCAGATCGAGAACGGTTCGCGTGCGTAAATAAATATCACACCGCAATTCGCATTCCATGTGACAACTGGCGGTGAATTTTAATTAGAGCTGTCAACGCGCCGTAAGAGAATTAATGAGATTCAAAAACAGTTTTTATCTTTATCGTAAAAAGTAAAAAAGCTTTTTTCTCCATTCTTTCTGCAAATTATTTTTCTCAGTCTTCTCAATTTGAACAGCAAAAAAAAATTTTTCGCATTTTTCTTAAAAATCCACCTACCATGATACCTTAATTTCTTGTCTGTGTGAAGTTTAGTATTGACTACATGTTTTTTTTCTTTTTTCAGAACAAAATTTGGAATCATGTAAGGTATCTTATCTTTTGTCAGGGTTGATCAAATGGTTTTACCGTTTTATGTAGCGTTTCTAATGGCAATTTTTCTCGGGTAACCAGGAAAGATATTTAAGCAAGTATATACCAGGATAAGAAAGACAGTTGGAAAAACCCCAACAAAACGTAACCACTGTGTACTCTTTTAGATCGTGGAAGTCAACCTTGGCACTGTTGTCAGCACCGTTTCTACAGACACCCAACTTAAATCAAGAAGTCCATTCGATACATTGTCAATGGATCCACGTTTGCATCTCCGTAACAAGAGGTACACAGCAAACAGGCATGAAGAATGCTTATATATTTCAGTAACACACAAGTGGGATGTTATCGTTAGGGACCATGATTTGATCAAGCAACAATTCAGTACGTAATTCTTAGATCACCAAGAACTTTTTTCGAAGAAACGGTGGAACCCCTCCAAATTAAAAATAGTGAAGGTCAATCATGACACATTTATTCGCCTTCAGAATGTGGGAAAATCCCATTTCTGAGGAACTCAGAAAAACATGTTTAAAGATTTTTTCAGGGTGAGGTGACCATAGACCCCCCTACAAGGGGAATGCCTTTGTCACTACATACCTATATTGGTCGCAGAAACCTCCTCCAGAAACTCCGTATTCACCCGCAGCATGGTAGTAAAGCTGGGAGATTGCACTGTGGGATTATATGATGTGTACGTGTATCTATCTTGACCCCACCACCTGAGAAGCTGAGAAACGTAGGTCGAGATCAGAGTACGAAAATACGTTATTTGATCATCACCTGCAGTCTTCCTTCCTCTGACCGAGATAGAAATTAACATTTTCCATTCAATAATGTTCAGATGTACGACATACTAGAGAGGAGTAACACAATGAATGATGCCGATGATGACGATGGCTTTGACACAGAGGAATTTGATGTCAGCATATCCAGTGGACGATTAACGACCAATGAACCAGAACAGTCTGAATACAATACACAGTACACAGAGCCTGTGGAAAGTACACAGTGGTACCATTCTGCCTAACTTAATTCACGCTATACAAACATGCAACAAACCAAGAGTTTTGCTTAGCCCTGCAAATGTTATGTTAAATGCAGTCCCTCAGAGGTTGTCCTCCAGAATTGTGTCAATTGCCAATTGCCCTTAACGTGGGGTGTGGGGTACTCTACCAAATTTTATAAGGAGGCTCCACCCAAGGTCCAACCCTTTACCGTTTTGTATTGATACCATTTTGACATAAAATGTACCCCTTTGATACTGTCAGGTACTTTTTTATTGACAAAGGCACCCCTTCCACATGGATACAGACTTAACAACACTGCATCCTTATTCGGAAGCCTTGAAATGAAGTCAAACATGTTAGTAGTGCTTAATAGATTAAATGCTGCTACAAGGTGCAACCGTTTCAACACATTTTTAAAGTCTCTTTTTAAGTACCTAAATAACATATTTCGCTACCCTTTTGTTTAGCTCAACTTGTGAAATCCCTGTAGTACCCTTTTTGAAACCTAAAGTGAAGATATCGATGATTTCACTGATATCAAATTTGTCTCTTAAATTGTAATTGAATTTGTTGGTGTATGATCTAAACATCTTCGCGTCTTCCCCAAAAGTCTTCGATAATCTTCCGAAATCTTTAGAAATATTTGGAAATTGTTCGGGAATGTCCATCTGGCCTTCAAAACAATTTGGATATCTTCAGAAATCTTCTGAAAGTGGTCAGAAATCCTCAGAAAATCGTCAAAAACGCCATCATCAGTATGTCTAATAAAAAGAGCATCACACTTAATAACTCAAAGATATGAATTTTATGTTCTCTTGACAAGAACAATCTTACTCATTCACTGTGCTCACTCTTGAGATTAATGTTTTTGGCACTCAAACATAAAATTCATATCTCCTCGCCACCGTGTAATATCCTCTATGTATTATCCTACATGTAACTGCAGTAAAAATGCCAGTATTTTGTTTTAAGTCCCTGTCCACTGGATAGTGATTTATTTGGTGGATAGTGTTATCCACCTTTGGAACAACCTGGGCCAGGCCTCTTGATCTAGCTAATTCACTATTCTAAAAAGTAAGTGAAAGTACTGCAAAGATCTTTGTACGGTGCTTGATTAATGAATGAAGATATTAATCAGCTAGACACGACCTCTGGGGATCTTTCAAAGCATCATTAAGTTTGAATTGTTTTGCTTGCAATAAATTTTTACATTGATTTCCTTCTGACGTTATTTTTTATTTTGGTGACGTCCTGGTTAAGACTAGCGTTACTTGCTTTTTTGGTTATTTATTTTCTCCCTGTTTTACAGAGTACAAACAGAGTATAACATGAAAGATGTTCCACGTAAAGGATCAGTGTACTGTGCTGTTGCTGGCTATGAAGCTGTGGAGAACACAGAGGTGTCCTTTCAGGAAGGTGACACTCTTGAACTGTTGAGGGTTGGACAGGAAGGTTGGTGGTTTGCACGGCACACAGGAAACTGCACAGGAGGGCTGGGTTCCAGCAAGTTATTTGACAGAGCAAGGAGGGACAAGTTCATGACATATTTAATTATAGTGTAGACTTCATGAATATTATTATTTAAATATAGTTTTTTTGACTGCAACATTTTGAATGATAGCTAGACCAGTTTTATTAAATTTCAGCTTCTAACTTTATTTTAATTTAATGCACCAGCTGATAAAGGAGCTATTTCAGGAATGATGCACTATAAAAAGATTGGCCAATATTAACAAATCAGTCTTCAGCTTTCTCAGTCACTTCCACCTTGGTTTGTTTTGTTCTTTTTTCGTGTTTTTTTCCTACCCTGGAAAATGTTATTTTGATATATTTGATATAACTTGATCATACTCTAGAAGAAAAATGACTTAGAATATTTCGCATGGCTTTTTAAAAACATATTTAATGAAAGATTGCCATAGGTTTGGAGTTAGAATTAGAAATTAATAATTATGAATTTAATGTGGCTCAGTGGAATGTACAGATAACTTTGAAAGGGGGGTTTAAAAATATCATATGAAAGTAAATAATTATGAATAACAGTATGTGCATTGCAGGATGGCCATGCATGTACTCGGACTGTAAAACAGTTCTGTTTCCTCTAGGTCCCTTTCCTCATCACAAGATATCTTGTCTAGCTGATTAGGATGAGGTTCTATAATTATGTAAATACAGTTATGACATATTCAACATGAAAAATTTTTGGTTAAAAGGAATTAAAAAGTTGACACTGGCTAAAAAATATATACTGGACGTTTCGGCCACTACTGTTGCCTTCTTCAGCAAAGATAAAAATGCAAAATTTCTTACGGCGTCCTGCTTGCAATATAAAATTGTGTGTACACAATGTGATAAATAAATCACACATCATGTGCATATAGTTATATTCAAAGCAGGACTCCATTAGAAAATTTTGCATTTTTATCATTGCTGAAGAAGGCAACAGTAGTGGCCGAAAACGTCCAGTATATATTCTTTAGCCAGTGTCAACTTTTTAGTTCCTTTTTACCAAAATTTTTTTTACATGCCTGGCTACACACCGAACATTTTTATATCCAGCATAACACGTTGTTGATTCAGTTTATCAAAAAAATAGATAAGGAGGCCTCTTATTGCTTACATATAGCTTGATGCATTAAAACACTAAAATGTGTTTGGAGAACAAAAATATCTTATGGATATAACACTGGCTAGCAGCTTGGATTTATTACACAAGCTTTAAAATTCTCCTTAGTCTGGTGTTTGTGTCAGGTTTTGTGAACACTTAGGAGATATGTGTGATTGGAGTACTTACTTGATAATGTGTAGGTGTTGGGGTAACTTTTAAAGTTACAAAATGTTGTTAATAAGCTCCTTACTTTAAAATTAACCACTTTCCGATTGGTCAGAGAATTAGAGACTCTTCCTGACAATCATGCCTCCTCAACTATGAAAGTCAATGTTTGAAACTGAAAGTGGCACATTAAGTTATGTATTGAATATTTTGTGAAATTGGTATTTTTTGGAATTCTTACACCTGTTTTTTACTTTTGATTTTGATCTTCCCATGTTCCATACAAATGGGGCAGAATATGCAATCATGATTTTTCACCGAATACATGTAGCTGTGACAGTCTGTTCCTGTGGTAACAATAAATAGTTCAGGTTTTGGGTAACTTAACTTTATAACAGGTTATCTGAACTAGAAAAATTGAAACTATTTAAAAAGAAATAATAATGGTGAACTTTTACAAGCCACACACTCTTTCCATACATAGGCTCCAGTAAACAGATTTTATTCAAAAAGCCCAATTTTTTCCTTGCCAGGAAAGATGGAAAAGCTCTTCTGCTAATGAAGTGGCTCTTCAGGGAAGCACCATGCAGATATCTTTTGAGATTTTTTATGTTTACCTACTTTTACAAGGGCGTTGCTAGCAATATTTATAAATATCATTATTTTTCGATGGGAAGTATTTGTAAGTTGGACTATAAAAAATTCAGTGGGATTGAGAGCAAACAATTGCTCAATCTGGTGGGACATTAGTAAGATAGATATAATCATAGATCGCAAAGTAATTTGAGAATTCAATTCATAGGTTGTGGTAGAAATAACATTTGTATAGTTTTGTGTTAAGGAATATAATTCTAGTACAGTAAAACACCCGCATATAAGAACACATGGATTAAGAACACCAGGCTGAAATTTGGCAAATAAAGCACCATTTTTATAAGAACAAAATCAGCCTGGAAATATGAAATGTTCTTATAAAATGGATAAGACCCAAAAAAATTCTGATCATACAGAAGGCCTGCTGATTAGGGGAGGGGTAGGTGCGCAGTTGCCCAGATACTGATGTTGTCTGTATCTGGGCAACTGTGCACAAATTATAATAAGTTAATAAGTTAGTGTTACTGTTGGATTAGGGGAGGGGTAGGTGTGCAGTTACCCAGATACTGATGCGTATTTTCTTGTTCTGTTCACTTGTTAACTACAAATAAGGCTGATTTCTTTTTTGTCATGATATTTATTAATTTTCTTTTACATTAAATATGCTAATTTAATCTCAGGCTTTTTTTTGTATATTTGTTACAGTTCTGATTTCCACCACCAATTTTTAAGAACAATTTAAGAACACCTTCAGGCTGATTTTTCACTAAGCACCCGATATATAAGAACCTGATCAGCCTGACCTCCAAAATCAGTGTTCTTATATGCGGGTGTTTACTGTATTTATAGGTTTGGCTTCTTGACTTGTGACAGATTTGCTCAGATTATGTAATAAATATTTATTTGATTCTTTTCTTGAGTTAAACTTAGGAAAAATACACCAAGTACAGTTCAAGAAAATATCCATACTCCCCCCACAGAAAGGATTGGAATTTCCTGAGAGGTGGGGGGTTCTGCAAGGCCAAAAAATGTATGAAACTTAAATGGAATTTCCAGCGGGGTGGTCTTATACAAATTCCCTTCCGTGAGGGAGGTATGGACATTTTCTGGAATTACACAATGGAAGTTGTGATTAGTTGCTAACTGCAAGCTACCTGTAAAAAACAGTATAAAAATTATAATACCATATCTGAAAATAAAGCAGCTTAATCAAAATCATTGAATGGTTTGGTCTTAACATGTAATTATTTAAACTTTAGACCAGCTTCTTTGTTTGTAGCTCCATTTCAGATTATGTGATCTTGCTCTGTAGAATTGTTCAATTTGTGATGCAATATAAACTATGGTTGTTATAGTTGACAGGGAAAACACTAAGTTAGATTGTAATAACAACACAGCTGGCTTTTCTGGTCTTGTACTTTAAAAGTTCTCGGTAGTCTTTTTGCAAAGTGAAATTTCCATTGATGATAAGCTCTTGTTTGGCTAGTGACTGACACTAGTAAACAAACATTTTATGGCAAACTGAAGTGCTGGTTCACATCGGATGACAGCACAGAAAAGTTGTCTCTACTCAAGATACAGTGATAAAAGAACTTTAAGTCTCCTATGTAATGCAACAACATTGACTGAGTCTATTTTGCTGCAGGCCTTGCTTGCTACAAGTGCCAAATGTAAACAGTATGATTTTTTCCATTCTCCTTTTATCATCAATAGTGAGAAATTTACAATGGTTGATGATAATGGTGATAGTGATGGCAGACTGTGTGACTGTAAGTAGTCTAAAAGTTGAAATTTCTGCCTCCTAGCTATTGTAGACAAAAGAACCACTCCTGTATTGAATGCACAACCACACACTTTCTTGGCTAACTGCCGAACTGTGATTGATCCTTCGGTTTGATCACTTCCCACTGCAAGCTGTCACGATGATGTGGTAGTAATTTAAGTCATTTCAAGGCTATTTAGTACACATCAGTGTTCAAAACCCTATGATCTGATCAATTGGTTTGTACATCCATTCATCCTGACTAATCTGAGTTAACTCTTGTCTTAATTTGCCAAGGGTCTGTTCATGGATTTCTGAAACAAAACAGGGAGAATATCAATTCTTGGCTTGCATGTGACATCATCATTTTCTAAAATCCAAAACTAAAGAGCCACCAAAGTTTTTATCCTCATCATGCATTAGAATGAGTAAACTGACATTTGTTTACAACTTTTCAGCTCAATAGCTTGCTTCGTCTGGAAACCAGTGAATTTTGAATTTCAGAGTTATGGCGGTGCGTGACATAAAGCTACGAGCACGTTTGTTGAAAAATATCTTCTTATGTGGTAATTTTAGTGCTTATGTACATGCTTTTTTGTTCAGTGCAGATAATAAGTGGCCTAGATAGCCAAAGTAAGTTCCAGATGATTACACTATTTTCTGGCTGCCATGTTGGTGTTCCACGGAGGTACACCAACATGGTGGCTCCATACTGGGCTCTGTAAATTTGTGCAAAATATTTCGACGAATATCTCAGGTTTAGGAAAACGCACAGACTTAAAACTTGGACAAGTTTCATCTTTACCAGTCTCCTATAGCATCACAATTTCTTGACTTCATCCACTTAATGGTTTTCGATTTATTTTTATATTGCGTGACAGTGCAAGCCAAGAATAATGTTTGGTAAAATGGATTCGAGTTAAAATAAACTAAACAAACAAACAAGATATTTGGGCTTGATGTTGAGTTACTTTCAGTTAAATATCTGTCCTGAGAATTTCCAGGTTCAGCATGAAAATGGCCACATGTTGAGTATTTTCTGACAACTTTTGTTTGAAAAGGTGTTGTTATTGTGAGGGAACTAACAGAAAACAATAGTAAAATAAAAGAAATATTTTGAAGGAAGAACAAAAGCACACACGATTTAAACAATATGCACATAAAGCCATGTCCAAGATTTGACTCTGCCCCAAACTGGTGGGGGGTGAGTGTACACACCAGTGCACCACTCCTGCTCCAAAAAATATTTCACTACCAAAGCAGTTTTGTCAAGTAAAATATATGCACTTTGAGCTTAAATGACAGACTAGACTACCTTTCTGAAGACTTTTCAAGTTTGAATCCACCTCAATATCCACTTGAATTCTATTGAGTAAAGCTTCCAAAGCTTCTGTAAGGAAAAATGTTCACAAGTATAATTAAGATGTGTTTTAAGATAAGCTTAATACATATTTACAGTGTTGCTGTACGACTTAGGCTTATGCTTTGATCAAAAAGAGACATCAACATTCCTCCTCACCCAGGCGTTACTGCATACCCCAGGTATTTCAATAATTTGACTGGTTGATGCACTCCGAGAGGTGGGAATTTGACACTAGTAGTTAATATGGACTCCATATGAGGGCTAGGCTGCGAGCAGGCTCACCTTTGAGCCATGCATGCAAGCTGCGAAGAGCAAAGCGATGTAGCGGGTGTCTGGTGAAGAGGAGCCAAGAAAGTGAGCCTCCCTTAATCTCGGTATTCTTTTCATTTCCGCTTCACCTGGGCGAAGTCAAATACCATTGGTCAAAAAGTGGGAAAGGTGAGAAAACTGTCAATCTGTTATGTTTGATCGAGAGCAA
>JAHPZR010011366.1:0-13020 GCA_019787425.1 Platygyra sinensis | reverse complement strand
ATGAAGGTTTCAAACTAACACAGAAAGCGCACCTGTGGAAACATGAAAATAAGTGGACAAAGTTGATTGATCTAACTTGAGTGCCGTCTGGTGGAGGAGGGAGAGCACATAGAAAAGCTGAAGCCAGAACACAAGCAATGAATCGTCTATCAAGAACAACACCAGACTCTGAAACAAACACAAAATAAAACTTTCATCATTTATCATTTCTCAGTTGCATGGAGAAATTCGAGATGAGGCATGCTGGCCTCATTCTTAGTGTGCTAACCAGATCTCAGACAATTCAGTGTTCTTGGACAAGACACCTTACTCCCACAGTGCTTCATCTGCTCAGGTGTATAAACAGGTACCAGGTAACCCTGTGATGTACTAGCATCCCATCCAGGGGGGAGTAGAAATACTCCTGCATGGTCACTTCATGCTACAGAAACTGGGATAAGCTCCAGCAGCCTGGAGGCCACTTGGCTTTTATGCAGACTTTACCTTCCTACCTTTGGGCTCTTACTTGGTGTAGAAGATACAGCTGATGTACAACAATAGAAGACAAAAGGACAAAAGAACGAGGGAAACAATGAAGACAATAGGTTTGTGGAGCAGCGTTCTTTAGTGAAGCATACTGTGCCCTCTACACGAAGGAGCCTACCTTCGCCTAATCTACTATATGGCATCTATAACTCAGAGATACTTTGAGATCAAGGTGGAAAGTTTTTTTTTCTTTTGAGATGCCCCCCCCCCCCCCCCCCATTTAAACCTTCCATTGGGAGAGGGGGAGGGGTGGGTATGGACATTTTCTGGTGCTGCATATTACAAGTGAAAATTTTAAAAAAGTCAATCATCAAAGTGGGAATATAATGAACTTATTTTCTAATGAGTAGTGAAGCTGTAAGAAAATGCCTCGTGTTGAACATTCACTAAATCAAACCGAAAATGTCAATATATTTCTTAAATTCTCAGCCCAAAATTGAAGGCCAGGGCACTAACATCTAACCCCACTTGAAGACTCCTTAAGTCTACTATACAATCAAACAATAACTTCAGGAGAAAGAGAAAACAAACAGCCGTAACAAACATAATTTAAAGAGCAAAATATTCGAAAACCTTCACACCACAATTATTATCTGTAAAGGGATCGGATTTCAATTCTGTGACATTATTGAATTACCAAAGTGCAAAATGTACACTAAAGCCTTGCCAAAACTTTCCGAGATTGTAAAATTCTGCAAATGCAAAACCCCAGATCTTGCAACTTCCTGATACTAAATGATATTTATAACGTTTGGAAGAAGTCCGAAAACGTTTAAACAAGAGTAATTTGGATACATGTCCTATTAATTTGCACACATTGATCAATAATCACGCCACGATTCTTCGCGCCAAATTAAACGTACGGACAAATTAAATTTTCGCGCCACCAGCCGTTTACAAAACAAGACTTGGTCTTAGGATTGTAAGCTAAAGCCAGTCTGACAATATACTAAAACACATTCAATTAACAAAAAGCGATTAATAAGAGCTGTTGTCATCTCGTAAGTGTTTGTAAACGGCTCTCAACAACACCAGCGGGGCGTATTCCACAAGCTCATTGTGACCTTGACAATAGCTGGTAAAAGAACCAGAATATAGCTTCTATAACAACTCGCACTTTACTAATTAAACTGACTTCCAGTTCAGAAAGAGTTGTGCAAATCAAATCCCTGATCTCCAACAAGCAAAGTTCGACGACTGCAATTGTTTTCAATGAAATTGAAGGTATCATTTGGACAACATAATAATGACATGATTGTAAACAATACTTCGACTCACATACCTTGCTGCTGAGAGCTGAGCAAAATGCCTTCACTTGGAGCAAACTCTTCAATACTCGAAGCCAAAGTAACGATGAAGGGCAGAGTTGTCTTAAAAAATGTTTCACTTTCTTCTTCGGTAGCAATTTCATCGAGAAATACCTCCAAGCCTTTAAAATGCCACTTTGGCCCGAAGGAATCCACGGCGTCTCTCGATCGGTCGCGAGCGAGTTTCTGAATGTCATTATTAGCTTCTTCAAAGATTCTTTGCAAAATTGCTGCAAGATCGTTTGCACTTTGCACTCCCTCTAGCTCAGAATAAAGATCTTTTAGCTTTAACCATCTCTCTTTCTTGTCATGTGGCAGCTCAACATGCCGCAAACGCGCAACCACCATGATCTTCGAAGTTTTTGCGATCACTTGATCGCGACTTGACGGATGAAATATGAAAAACACAAAAATTCTGAAAATTCTCCAAGAATTCACGAAACCGTCCACATATTCCTGTAATGACCGGAATCAAATGCCTTGCGTCAGAGAAGTAAAACAGAAAGGCTTCGCTGCAAACAGAAAATTATGCTATGAGCGCATTCCGCTTACACTGCAGCCAGTAGCCAAGTGAATCCAAGTGGAACACGATATGCACAAACAATGATCAAAGTACAATTTCTTATTATTCACTTCGGACAAGCCGTATATAAACACCTCAAAGAAGATAGACAATGATCAATGTCAAATTTCTGACATTCTTAGGTTAAGTTTTATGTTTACAGTATAAATACAACTAACCTACTCAATCAACTAGACATGGTAAAAATCTAATTAACAAATTGATGTCAGTTTTTCATGCATCTGTTCTGTTTCACCATAACATTGTCTAACTTTGACAATGTTATTATGAAATTCATTGTCTATAACAGGCTAGATGCATGAAAAACTGACATAGGTTTATTTTTTACAATAACAAACTGTCAAATTGTCCGCTCTCGCTCCTTGCTGCATCACATAAATTATAAATTGATGTGTCTGTCCTCTATTGACCATAAAAATTAGCCAATGAGCGCACAAGAATTTGTGCTGTTATCCTAAAAAAGTATTTTGAAACAAAAATGATCACCAATGATTTCTGTCAAACCAGAGCTTGTTCTCTTTACCAAAATTACTTTAATTCTACTTTTACAAAAGCAGAAAAACTCACAAAAATATCATTTTTTTCTTATCTTTTGTTTTTATTGGAAACACCTTACAATAACATTGGCCAGTCCCAAGAAAACATATTGCTAATTAGTCCAGTCTTGTGACATCTACCAAGGAACAACTCCAAGGTTCTTTCAACACTATTCTCATGAAGCCGAAATTGATGCTCTGACTTGACTAATTGCACAGTAAAATTGTTAGAGAGCAACAAGGAGTGAATAAAACGCATTCTTTGTCTAGATAAAATTTAATTGTTCTCTTCATGAGATCTGGGTGTAAAAATCTGAGTGAAAGTTTCCCTTATGTAGCAGTTTTATATAAATGAAGAGCTGTCCATATCAGCAGTGTTTCATCTAAGTGGATCTGAGACAGATAGAGGATTGTATTAGATCAGGGATTCTAGCTATGGACTCCCAAAGGCAGTCTCTTTTTAAGGGTTTCCACAAGCATCCCCCTCCAGAAAATTTTTAAAATTGAGGTCCTTGAAAATGAAATGTCCAGCATTCCAGGGCCAAGTCAGTGTGTTTTAATGACTCATTTAGACCCCTGAGGCCCCACAGATCCACCCACATTTCCTCAAGAAAAGGACAGACAGATCAGTTCATGACTAGGAGTGCTAAATCTGCTAAAACTAGATATGACCTAATGTGCAAGTTAAAAAATGCTTAATTTCAGGGTCAAAGACAGTTACAACCTCATGAAGGGTTCTAAGAGTCCTGGTGAGCCTCAGATTTTGATACTCACTGTTCTGTATACACTTTGATAAACACTGTAAAGAAGCAGAGCTTATTGGAAGGACATCTTGACATAAATAAAATAAAATATATATGTATAATAAATTCACCATTTGTAAAAAAACTTTGAACTTTGAATCAAAAGATTGTACCGAGGGCCTCAAACCAGGCTAGGATCGTGTTGTCATTTGCCGCCCAAGCTTCAAATTCTTCAAAAGAAATCTTGCCGTCCTTATCAGTATCAGCACACTGAAACACATTATTCACCATCTCATCAATGGCATCCTGAGACATGGCTTCCATGATCGGCCATCTGCCGTCAACTCCTTTGGCACTAGTGCTGCTGCCGGGGTTATTCAGCAGCATTGCTGGTTTGCCACTTGACGTGGAAGGACCCGTATCGTTTGGAATCGGTGCATTAAATACTGCTGATACTGGCTTGTCAGCTGAGTCATCAAAAGAAGCCATCATTTCCTCTTCACATGATCTTACAACGTCACGGACTAGCTCTAAGCTGACTTCAAAGTACGCTTTAAACATGCTTCTCAGATTGTCTTTTGAAATGTAGCCTTTTTTCTCTATATCACAGCCAACAAAAGCATAGGGGATCTTCTCTTTCTCACTACCCTTGACAAGAATGGATAAACCTATAACAAACTCGTCAATGTCAATTATACCATCACCATTTTGATCATAAAATTTAAACATCTTGTCCATGACCAAGTTCTTGTGCTGTCCCAGGGGGCCCAAACATTTGTCAAACACGTCCTGTGTAATTCCTGCCTTCTTCGTAGCAAGAGTTTTAAATTGTTCAATAAGTGCTTCTATCTCTGCTTGGTCAAAGTGACTTTGCTCTCTGAGACTCTGAATTTCATCCCATGACATGTTACATGGGTGATCCTTGATACCTGCAAGTCAATAAGAACGATGCAGTTTAAAAGGCAAGTACTTAACAGTGCAAATTATCAGAAAATTGTTAACACTAGAATTGTTTTGTTGAAGCAAATATCTACACCCTTCTCAGGGGGGTTTGAACCCCACCCCTCCCCCCTCCACCCCAATGCCACCTCATGGAAATTCTGTTGCTGATCCACCGGAATATTCGGGATCACCTTTGGAGGTGGTCCGCTTGTTTTGGTTTGAAAATTCTGACCGAAATTCGCAGTTCCATTTTTGACAAACTGGTTCCTTGCCCCAATTAGGGATTTCGAAAAAGAATAAAAATGGCAAGAGCTATTCCTATTGGTCCGCTCGGTGTAATTGGAAAATGTTGTTTCATTTTCCTTGGGTATTCCAAATGATCTCTGACCGGTCGGTTTGGCATAAGGGAAAGCATACATAACAAAAAGCAGTTACATGTATGACTAGCAAGCAACAAAAAATCTGCTGCATTGAATTTATGATTCCACATGAGAAATGCTGAACACATGAAAGTTGTCTTAATCCCATAAGAAAGATAATTACATTTTGTACTTATTATTTTGACACCTGGCAGAATCATGTAGTTAAAAAGAACATCTAGAAAAAAAGGGCTTGTTAGTTACGTCAATGGCATCAACCTCTCTGTGGCTAGAAATTTTAGGAGAAAACTTCAAGAATAGCAGCGGTAAATATGACCTCAAAACATTTCACAAAATCTAAATATTTATCCCAAAATGCGAGGTACCTCTATTTATTTTCTGATATTCATCTCACCTGGGTAAAGTGGCTTAATACAAGGTGCTCTGGGATTTGTTAGTGGAGGCATCGGAATTTTGATCTTGATAAAGAGATGAGTTTTGTTGTGATCATCCCTCGCTTCACAGCGCTCGCAAACATCATAATCTATACAGCTGGAGCATTTATAACGAATTCCACAAATCGGACTCGCTTGGCAAGAGTTACAGGTTATCCCACGATGAATATAACCTTCTTTTCTCGCTTGATCTTCGGCAATGTTGAAGAGAAGGTTAAGAAGATGTTGACCCTCTTTCGCCTCGACGTCCTCGCCGCCAATTACAACAGGATTTGCTCCTCCGTCAGAACTTTCAGATCTATGGCGCACTGGTGTGACGGCGCTTTGTATCGAGTGGACTTGCTCTGAAGGTCTTGGTGAAGTATCTTCTGTAGCATTCCTTCGTTCTGTCTCGTTTGTTGTTGTCGGAAGAAAGTAGCGTCGAGCTGTGTTAGCGCCAATGAAAAGAGCAACACCAACTGCTGCACCAAACGCGAACTGAGTAACGGACCCCATGAAAGTTTTAAATCGTTGAAAGTAAGCTACATAACCTAAGATTTTATGTTTCAACGGGATGATTGAAAATTATGTGTTAATTTCTGTTTCTGGTCTAGGTTACCCACAGCACAACTTTCGACCGTTCGAAGTGAGCGCCGAGAAAACGCTGTCCTGAGCCTGGCTGAGTTACTTGAGCCTGAAGTACATGAACCGCGGCTTAACGTGTTGCGCATAATCAGAATGCATTGTTTTTCGAATTTTCCAAAATGGCGGGCGTTGATTCTGGTGCAAATCGAGGTCAGCTAAGAGACACAAGAAAGGCTTTATTTCGGTCTCCCGATGAAGATGAAAACAACAAAACACCAGGTGACAACAAGCTGATACTTCTTTTACGTAATCTACCTTTCTATTCCTTCGAAATAACTGAAACTTTAAAGTACTTTCAACGGGTAAACGGGGTGTAACAGTCAATTCGAAACTTTTAAAATATCTACCTTGAAAACCCTCGTACTTTGTATATTGGAAGTTTGAAGTTTCTGTTTGTCAAAGTCCTATTCCCTGGGCTAGAAATGGTGTTTAAATGCGCCATCATATGGCTGCATAGGGTTATACTAGGCGATCAAAATTCTCCTACACACTGGTTGGAAAGGGTGAAAGATATAAGTACTGGTGGTGGAAAAAAAGGCTTAACTGCAGAATACCCTGCCACTCGATCTAAATTCTTCGTAGCCAGCTACGAGCACACTGCAAGCAGAGCCTCTTTTATTTCTTATGTACAGTACGAATTGGCTCTGCTTGCAGGGTGGATACATGGTACGCAGAAGCTTATCACTTCAAGTTGAAGTATGTAATTTATCCATATAAGAGATTAAATTGTGAATTCAAAATGGCATCAGGGCATTGTGTTTCACATTTGCTATGCAGTACACAGTGAGATTCTTACTTACTTAGTCCTCTTCGTGCTGGTAGCACATAAGGCCGTCACCAATGAAGAAAAATGCTGCCTGTCAGAAGCCCAACATTGAACCTGGCTCCAGGTCCAACCAAATTCTCTCATTTCGTTCTCTACTGATCTTACACAGTGAGATGAACATGCACATAAATATACCTTGTTCTTTAATCCATGAGCAAATCAAGCGTGCTATGCATGTAATTGATTCACTTCTTCTCTTGCATATATTACTCACTGCTACCGTGTAGCCAACTGCTTAAACCCCCCCATCTTCAATTTATTTTCTCCGTGTACGGCGTGGCCAGCCCTTATTAGTAATGAACTCAATGTGGCAGGGTATTCTGCAGTTAAAAAAAAATCACCCTTGAACACCTGTTTTCAACTCACTTTATGCCAAAACTCATTATTTTAATTTAATATAAGCTTATTATTAAGAAATAAAATTTTTGGTTGCTCAGATTTCTTGGGATTTTCATAACAACATGCAGCTTACACGTACATACATTGTAGGTAAAATTTTGCCAAAGAAAAATGGTTGATGTTAATGTCTAGCAAAGACACACACTTGATTCTAAGTAATCTTGCTTTGGCAGTCTATCTTCATGTTGTTTCATTGCCCACTCGTAATCCCATATGTTTGTACTACTCTTCCCATATACAGTTGGCAACACAAGAATGTCTTGATTCAATAACACACTTTCAACTGCTGCTATTTCTTGCCCTCGTTTGTTTGAAATTTAACCTGAAATAGACTGGAAATTTGTTAAAAAATCCGGTATTATGGGCACTCAATTCTTCCTCTAACTCCAAATGTGGACGACTTATTTTTCATTGTGAGAACATGCAGTAAATTACTGACTCCAATGCAGGGTTGTCAGTAGGTTTTTGAGTAGCAAGTTCCATCCAAAAAGTAGGCAGCTATTTTCATTAAAATTTCTCCAATATCATGCTTTGAACTGACCTACTGACTTTCGGAGTAGCTGCCGCAGTATTTGGAATAGCAGGTGAAATGCGCCGGTTGCCGGCTTATTTTGACAACCCTGCCATGGAGATCTAAAGAACAAGGTATATGATGTGCATGTTCATCTCACTGTGTAAGATCAGTAAGAGTGAACGAAATGAGAGAATTAGGTGGACATGGAGCCAGTTCATGTTGGGTTCGGACAGGCAGCATTTTCTTCATTGGGTGACGGCCTTTTTTTTTTTTTCACAAATATGCTACCAGCCGAAGAGGACTACAAAGTAAGTAAGAATCTCAATGTGTACTACATAGCAAATGTGGAAAACACAATGCCCTGATGCCATTTTGAATTCACAATTTAATCTCTTAATATGGATAAAATTACATACTTCAACTTGAAGTGATAAGCTTCTGCGTTCCATGTACCACCCTGCAAGCAAGAAGCCAATTATACTGTACATAGAAATAAAGAGTGCTCTGCTGCAGGGTGGATACATGGTACGCAGAAGCTTATTTCACTCAAGTTGAAAGTATGTAATTTTGTATCATATAAGAGATTAAAATTGTGAATCAAAAATGGAATCAGGGCATTGTGGTTTTCCACATTTGCTATGTAGTACCAGTGAGATTCCTTACTTACTTAGTCCTCTCGTGCTGTAGCACATAAGGCCGTCACCAATGAAGAAAAGCTGCCTGTCAGAAGCCCAACATGAACCTTGGCTCCAGGTTCAACAAATTTCTCTCCATTTCGTTCTCTATGGATCTTACACAGTGAGAGGAACATGCACATAAATATTACCTTGTTTTTAGATCTCCATGGCAGGGTTGTCAAAATAAGCCGGCAACCGGCGCATTTCACCTGCTATTCCAAATACTGCGGCAGCTACTCCGAAAGTCAGTAGGTCAGTTCAAAGCATGATATTGGAGAAATTTTAATGAAAATAGCTGCCTACTTTTTGGATGGAACTTGCTACTCAAAAACCTACTGACAACCCTGCATTGGAGTCAGTAATTTACTGCATGTTCTCACAATGAAAAATAAGTCGTCCACATTTGGAGTTAGAGGAAGAATTGAGTGCCCATAATACCGGATTTTTAAACAAATTTCCAGTCTATTTCAGGTTAAATTTCAAACAAACGAGGGCAAGAAATAGCAGCAGTTGAAAGTGTGTTATTGAATCAAGACATTCTTGTGTTGCCAACTGTATATGGGAAGAGTAGTACAAACATATGGGATTACGAGTGGGCAATGAAACAACATGAAGATAGACTGCCAAAGCAAGATTACTTAGAATCAAGTGTGTGTCTTTGCTAGACATTAACATCAACCATTTTTCTTTGGCAAAATTTTACCTACAATGTATGTACGTGTAAGCTGCATGTTGTTATGAAAATCCCAAGAAATCTGAGCAACCAAAAATTTTATTTCTTAATAATAAGCTTATATTAAATTAAAATAATGAGTTTTGGCATAAAGTGAGTTGAAAACAGGTGTTCAAGGGTGATTTTTTTTTAACTGCAGAATACCCTGCCACATTGAGTTCATTACTAATAAGGGCTGGCCACGCCGTACACGGAGAAAATAAATTGAAGATGGGGGGGTTTAAGCAGTTGGCTACACGGTAGCAGTGAGTAATATATGCAAGAGAAGAAGTGAATCAATTACATGCATAGCACGCTTGATTTGCTCATGGATTAAAGAACAAGGTATATTTATGTGCATGTTCATCTCACTGTGTAAGATCAGTAGAGAACGAAATGAGAGAATTTGGTTGGACCTGGAGCCAGGTTCAATGTTGGGCTTCTGACAGGCAGCATTTTTCTTCATTGGTGACGGCCTTATGTGCTACCAGCACGAAGAGGACTAAGTAAGTAAGAATCTCACTGTGTACTGCATAGCAAATGTGAAACACAATGCCCTGATGCCATTTTGAATTCACAATTTAATCTCTTATATGGATAAATTACATACTTCAACTTGAAGTGATAAGCTTCTGCGTACCATGTATCCACCCTGCAAGCAGAGCCAATTCGTACTGTACATAAGAAATAAAAGAGGCTCTGCTTGCAGTGTGCTCGTAGCTGGCTACGAAGAATTTAGATCGAGTGGCAGGGTATTCTGCAGTTAAGCCTTTTTTTCCACCACCAGTACTTATATCTTTCACCCTTTCCAACCAGTGTGTAGGAGAATTTTGATCGCCTAGTATAACCCTATGCAGCCATATGATGGCGCATTTAAACACCATTTCTAGCCCAGGGAATAGGACTTTGACAAACAGAAACTTCAAACTTCCAATATACAAAGTACGAGGGTTTTCAAGGTAGATATTTTAAAAGTTTCGAATTGACTGTTACACCCCGTTTACCCGTTGAAAGTACTTTAAAGTTTCAGTTATTTCGAAGGAATAGAAAGGTAGATTACGTAAAAGAAGTATCAGCTTGTTGTCACCTGGTGTTTTTGTTGTTTTCATCTTCATCGGGAGACCGAAATAAAGCCTTTCTTGTGTCTCTTAGCTGACCTCGATTTGCACCCAGAATCAACGCCCGCCATTTTGGAAAATTCGAAAAACAATGCATTCTGATTATGCGCAACACGTTAAGCCGCGGTTCATGTACTTCAGGCTCAAGTAACTCAGCCAGGCTCAGGACAGCGTTTTCTCGGCGCTCACTTCGAACGGTCGAAAGTTGTGCTGTGGGTAACCTAGACCAGAAACAGAAATTAACACATAATTTTCAATCATCCCGTTGAAACATAAAATCTTAGGTTATGTAGCTTACTTTCAACGATTTAAAACTTTCATGGGGTCCGTTACTCAGTTCGCGTTTGGTGCAGCAGTTGGTGTTGCTCTTTTCATTGGCGCTAACACAGCTCGACGCTACTTTCTTCCGACAACAACAAACGAGACAGAACGAAGGAATGCTACAGAAGATACTTCACCAAGACCTTCAGAGCAAGTCCACTCGATACAAAGCGCCGTCACACCAGTGCGCCATAGATCTGAAAGTTCTGACGGAGGAGCAAATCCTGTTGTAATTGGCGGCGAGGACGTCGAGGCGAAAGAGGGTCAACATCTTCTTAACCTTCTCTTCAACATTGCCGAAGATCAAGCGAGAAAAGAAGGTTATATTCATCGTGGGATAACCTGTAACTCTTGCCAAGCGAGTCCGATTTGTGGAATTCGTTATAAATGCTCCAGCTGTATAGATTATGATGTTTGCGAGCGCTGTGAAGCGAGGGATGATCACAACAAAACTCATCTCTTTATCAAGATCAAAATTCCGATGCCTCCACTAACAAATCCCAGAGCACCTTGTATTAAGCCACTTTACCCAGGTGAGATGAATATCAGAAAATAAATAGAGGTACCTCGCATTTTGGGATTTATTAAATCCATTTTGAAATCACTGGTTATACTTGCAATCTGATTGGCTCTCAGGAGTGCGATTTATTCACGAATCGCACTATTTTTTGCTCTAAATCGCACCTTTTTCTCAGCCAATGAGAATGGGACAGTAAAACAAAACAACCAATCAGATTTCAAGGTTAGTTTGATGTAACCAGTAAAATTTTAGGAAAATGAATGACAAAAAGCCCCTATGTTGCGAATTTTGCAACTACAGGGCAAAACTTTGTTATTGTTGTCTTTTCTGTTTCAAGACAATTGAAAAATTTAATTAATTACAGTTTCTGAATAATGATTACGAGCTCCTTCAGGCTGAAGACCTTCTTTACAAGACGTTTCCAACATTCAGTGTCCATTTTGACGAATATTTTGGCATTGTTTCTTCAACATCTGCTCAAGATTCGTGTGATACCGAGTTCAGCAAAACATAAACGAACGAAAACCACACAACAACAAATTCATAGCCATCTCAAGAAGGTACATGTTTCCAGGTTCGCGGTAGTTTCAAACGAAGCAATACAAGAGCTCAACTCTATCGCTGTGAATAACCATACGTAGTCTTTCGACCCGCTCCACAAAACAGTGAATGAACGCCATCTTGAAAAATATATCTTGAAACAAACGGCGCCGCACGAACTTGACACGGGTCCCATCTATAAAGTTGTAGGCAGAGATCACAAAAAGAAGCAGAGATACTAAAGAGCCTGAATACCGTAAAATCATGCAGAGTGCCTTTGAACGGTATTTAAAAGAGAAAACTATCCACAGCTGGGCATCGTGCAGTCGAGGGAGTTTCACAACTCAAAAGAAAATTATCCATCGCAGAATTACACCGGTAGCACCCTCAAATTCCTTCTCTAAAGACAACGAGAAGTCTCAGCCTCAACCACAAAAGAAAGGAAGGTGTTCCATCATTGATTCAGGCGAAGAAAATCGAACTTTGATGCATGAAAGAGACTATTTTCGTTCTCACTTCAGAACTACTTGTTTGTTTGTTATGCTTGAATGAGATTTCGTCACATGACATCGTTTTGCATACTAAATGAATGTCAAAGCATTTCCGGTTCCGCTATTTCTAACAAACCTGCGCGGCTCGGCTTCGAACAATGCATCAAAATCTAAAATTTAAGGCCATAAAATTGTGCGATTTCAAAATGGATTTAATAAAGTGGTAATTGAACTTCGTGTCATGCAATTTTGGCCTGAAATCATACTTGTGATTTCAAATCGAACTCGCGCTGCGCGCTCGTTCGATTTTGAAATCACGCGTATGATTTCAGACCAAATTGCACTCCACTCAGTTCAATTACCATTATAAATATTTAGATTTTGTGAAATGTTTTGAGGTCATATTTACCGCTGCTATTCTTGAAGTTTTCTCCTAAAATTTCTAGCCACAGAGAGGTTGATGCCATTGACGTAACTAACAAGCCCTTTTTTTCTAGATGTTCTTTTTAACTACATGATTCTGCCGGGTGATGTAGCAGCTCTCCTAAGGTCTCACATGATTGGCTTGATACCCTTTGAGAGTACAATAGAACAAACAACAGAAACAATGCCCCTATCCCTAAAACAATAACAGCTGCTACAATGATAAAACAAAAGCAGCTTTGGACAGCTGCTACACTACTGATTCTGCCAGGTGTCAAAATAATAAGTGCAAAATGTAATTATCTTTCTTATGGGATTAAGACAACTTTCATGTGTTCAGCATTTCTCATAAATCATAAATTCAATGCAGCAGATTTTTTGTTGCTTGCTAGTCATACATGTAAC
>JAHPZR010011364.1:17500-46747 GCA_019787425.1 Platygyra sinensis | reverse complement strand
TATAAAATTAACTGACACCAAAAATTAACTGCAACATATACACCCATTGAACAACAGGTCCCGGTAGTTACCTTGTGTTCTTCACGGGCTGACATCTTCAGATAATGTGGATTACTTAGTTGCTCTTGTTTTCTCTGCTCACGTCTCTGAAATAACACAAAAAGACAACTTACATTAACAGAGAAACACTGAAACATGACCGACAAAACTGGAAGAACCAACGAAAAAAATTACAGTCACATTATTAAACATGGCATGTTCCATTTTCAATGGGATTACATGTACGGAAGAACAAAACATCAGAATTAAAACAAGCCTTGGGCTTTTCAATATGAATGCCATGTTAGCCATTTTGTATAACTCACGAAGGACATGTAATCATGACTTTAAGTGGTACTATGACAAAATTCAAATCTTTCCTATCTAAGCTGTTTTAAAACATAAACAAGTAGTCTGCATGAGAAGAAAGATGCTGTATACTATTTTCAAATATCTCTTTTCATTCCAGAGATATTCAAGTTTTTAAAACATGTTTATCAGCCAACTGATGATGTCGTACACTCAACCAAATTTTGATCAAATAAAATGAAGATATCTATGATATCTCTATGTGGAGTCAAGTTTGTGCCTCATTTAATGTTTTTTTCCACCTGAAAATCAATAACATATTGAAGTAAAGTACTAGATGGAGACTGGAAAAGAGTGAGGTGCCATGGGAACAGTAATTTTTTTATAGCAGTAGATGTGTTACTTGCAAAAGTATTAGCCTACCATGTTTCAATGCTCTGTGCTGCATATTCCTCTATTTGATATAATATTGGGTTAAATGAATGATGTCATCAGTCAACTCATTTGCATGTCTTACACATTTTTCAAACTTAGATATCTCCGGAACTAATGATTTGCAAATGGTAAATAGTGTTTTTACTCTTAAATAGAACTCTATATAATAGTACCACTTAAACTTAGAAATACGTAAAAATGTATTTATACAAGCATACCCTTTTCATTTCTTCCTCGTCATCTGATATATGCTTTTGCTTCAGCTCTCTGAAAAGTTAAGGACAAACTTAATCATTGGATATCTCAATGTCACATAGATAAGCATCATACATCTCAGTTTAATTATTCACCAGTGAAAATTGAATAACACTGAGAAAGGCTGATGTTAGACAAACCAGTCACTAGTACAGATGTATGTTTCTAGCTAACCGGATCCTCATAAGCGCTAGCCAGTTTTGCCATTGTACAAATATTAACATTATTGCTGCTGCTGTACATGTTGTACCAACAGGCATCATAACAGGTCTAAAATAGTACTTATGTCCATACTTGTGTTCATTTGAAGTGTCAAATATTGTTTCCATTTCTTCTTCCTCTTCTGAACTTTCAGATGGTGGATCGTTAATCCATTTATCAAGGTCAAGCCTAAGAACATGGTATAAAACAAATTCAGTTCATACATAAACCAAATATCTATCAAGTATTTCTGAACAAATGAATATAAACAGGCATTTTGACATTGCCCTGCAAGACTCTCTTAACAGTGGTTCCTAAGTTTTTAGTTGGGGAAATTGTTTTACTTTGGGGCACCTACTCGATTAGTTTCATAAGCTATTTAATAGGTGTCCCAAACTCCTCACAACAATCAACCTTGTATTAAAACTCTTTGTTTTCCATTTATCCCTTTTTCTTTTTCCCTTTAACACTTTGCTTCTTAATCACAACTGTAAATATTTCATTACTACTATTTATCATCTCCTATATGTAACTTGTATTTAACAAATTTAGAAGCCTAAGCCGTGTATTACACTATGATAAAACACGATGGTCATTTGAGAACACGAGGGAAATGTAGAAAACACGAGCCGCAGGTGAGTGTTTTCTACATTTCTCGAGTGTTCTCAAATAACCGGAGTTTATCACAGTGTAATACACGGCTTAGGCTTCTTCATTTGCTTTAAAATATAGATTTTATGCATGCAAAACAATAAAACACACTTTTTCTATGTTTTATACTCTGATAAAACATGGGTTTTTGACCAATCAGAGCAAGCGCAGGGGCCTATCTTTTTTTTAAAAATTTATAAAATGTATTCTATTTTTCTTTTTCTAACACTGTAAAATTAATGTTTGACCAGGAGGTAGTCTGGTCAGTGGCGTTCTTGTACACACTGGCCAGTGTCCTGGCCGTGTATTAGCGTTTGTTTTAGCATTGGTGTGTTTCATAGCATTTGCAGCAGTCATATGGCCGTGGGAGCCCTAGGGCTGACGTTGTCCAGCGGCATTCTTGGTTAGTTCATGCGTTGTCTCCCATGTGCTTGCAGCATGTTTAGTACTCTGTTAGCGTGGTGTTTGTGGGTCAGTTTTTTGTCATTTTGCGGTTCTCGGTGTTCCCTTCCTATCCCTCCCATAATTTTCTTTCCACTGAGCTCTCTGGCTCGAGTGTGACGGGTGCCTGAGGGGGGCTTGGCGCGGGGGGCTCGTGGTTTGGTTGCGGGCTGGGCAGGCCAGTTGGGTGTTCTAGTGCCTTGGGGTTGTGATTGCGGTTGCAGCCCCCAGGCTTCTTGGGCAGTAATGTAGCAGCTGTCTTAAGCTGCTTTTGTTTTATCATTGTAGCAGCTGTTAAATGTTTTAGGGCTAGGGGCATTGTTTCTGTTGTTTGTTCTATTGCACTTTCAAAGGGTAGTAAGCCAATCATGTGAGACCTTAGGAGAGCTGCTACATCACTCTTCTTGGGCACCGACCCTCCACTAGCGTCTTGAGCTTTAATGTGAGTTCAAATTAAAATTGATTGATTGATTTTATACAAGCCTAGGTTAATCTCATGATTTTCCTATTCGGGATGTTATTTTAAGCAAAGTCAAACATAAGCCAATGAGGCCAGCGGTCCCCCATTTGCGTATGTGATCTGCAAGATGACCTCATAGCTTGCGGCTCTCCTTGTGGCATGTTCATGTTGAATTACGTTACATAAATCATCTTATCTTATCTTGCCACTTTGCAGCTGATCTTTGCAGATCATTGACCTAGCTAGCTATCTTTATGGATTTCTGGCTGCCACGTGTTGCCCACTTTTTGGCAAAGTTACGGATTCTCACTCCCAATCCTCCTACCCCTTGTGTTTCATGGTCTTAGGAAAGTATAGCGTTACAGTGCAGGTAAGTAGTTTTCCACTAAACTCCTTTCATTGTGATGATGCCAGGTAGCAGTTGACTGCAGGCGTGGTTCCCGCTAGCAGGGTTGCCATGGATACATGTACCTCCCTACTGTGCCTGAAGTGCTCAGGTTCCTTGCCAACTTGTAAGGCACCAGTTCTCAAGCTCATTTATTGGCAATGAATTTAACTATGGTTATTATAGGGCGATTCCTTGGTTTTCCTCACTTGCTACTGCGGGTTGGATTAAAAAAAGCCTATTTAATATAAAAACAGGTAGGGTTGAAAGATATCCATTTCCTGTTTTCAGCTACAAGTGTTTGCCATGGGTCAACTTTTGGCCTATTTAACACTGTTAGTGTAATGCTGGCTGACTGTCAATAATGTGTTGGTATTTAATATACTGGCCAAACACTGTTCACTATTACCGAAGTTAAAATCTCTAGCAAATATTGATGAGTATATATTCTCTACGGAAAGAAGGAAAGAAGATGGTACCCACTGCTAAACCATACTTACAAATTAATTTTTAGTATAATTATATTTTTGAGTGTTACAATATTCATCAAAATGAAGTAAAAAGCAACAAATAAACTTGAACAAACCCCTCAGGAATCTGTACTTTCTTCTGTGCTTTGGTAGCAACTGGATTTAATTCTCCTCGGAACAAGGATGATACTTCTTCTGTGCAATCAACTCCTAATTGAAACACAAATTAATGCTTAGAGGCCCCACATTAAAATCTAGTGTTCGCTAATATCTGATCTTTTTATGTAACATTCAGATTTCCATAATTTTCTTGGAAATATTTAATTCAATTCATTATATGAAATAGTCACATCCTTACTCTCATAATCTGCTTGAGAGGATTACCTATTCAGTGGTTAACTGGTGCTAATTCCAACATAAAATAGTTTCCTTCACATCCCAATGCTATTAAAGTTTTCTTATATAAAATAATTTTTACCTTTTCCTTGTAACTTGAGGACATACTTGATAAGTTGCAAGACGCAGCTTGCCTAAAATGTACAAAATATAATAAAAAAATTACTAGTTAAACTTAGTGCTCAAGCAGAGATGTTCCAAAACTGGACACCTTCTGTTTCTGAACTTTCAGCCAGATGTTAATCATATGAAAGGCAAAGGGTATTTTATAATTAATGCATTTTTGAAAAGCCAGAGTTTGTTAAATTTCAGGTTTGGATAAGTACTGTTTAATATGATTCTATGAAAATGCTCTCAAAGGAGCTACATGGCAAAAGGTGTGCATAATTTTGAGGATACCAAAACAGCATTTCAATAGTTCACTATCATTGTTGGGCATTGGTTGTTTCCACTGTTTGTTTAGCTTTGTAAACAATTACAGCTTAGTTTTACTTCATTTGAATCTTCACTTATGGGGACAAACACTAGATACATGTAACTGCCTTCTTTAGAGAGCTATGGCTTTATTAATAAAAAAATGCTATAATTATTGTTTAAATTTTGTTGTTCATTGGCGAAAAAGGACATGTTAACTGCCTCTTACCCTTTCCTGCACCTCCAAGTCTGCACTCTGTACAAAAACAGGTAACTTCTCTACCAGCATCTCACCAATTGATGTCTTTTCACTGTCCTCTTCCTTTAAAACCAAACACGAACTTAGCATTGATAAATGAACAGTAAAACCTACCTACGGATCCTTAGATCAAAGCATAAGAACAGAAATGTTCAGAGCAATCTCATTCCAGTCATGTGCCTAGCTCCTCCCTCTAGATGAATTAATAAGAAAATACTTTTTCTGGCTCCTACACTTTCAGATAATTCTTGTTCAGTCTTTCAGTTTTTTACCCTGACTTAACCATTCATTTGTGAAAACAATGGTGCAGGAGTATTGAGATAATGTAAGAAATATATAATTATTAAATATAGTAATCAGCAACGCTGCAGTGTTATATTAGACAAATGGAGTTTTACCAAAAGGCACTCCAATCACCTCTTCTTCACGATGATCCTCACTGGCGAGGATTTTAGCAAATAATTTTGCAATGTTCTGGACATAAACTGCCTGGATGTGGCCTGGAAGTGAGGTGACTTTGGGTTGCAACATTGCTTCTAATGTGGTGTGGATATCTGGTAAATGCCTGGTGAACAACAAAAGAAATGTTCAGGTAAGATCATAAATGTAGTGAAACCCCATTGAAAGTAATAAAAAAACTAGAAATATACCGGTAGCTTTCTTTTCTTTTATCGTATATATGTTACAGGTCAAATTTAAATTCAGGTTAAATTTTTTCCAACCTAGGTCAAGTTGTTTCAACCTAGGTCAATTTGAGTTTTTTTTTTTTTTCTTTTTGCGGCAAACAAAAATGTTTTTGGCACCTTCTCTTCATACTCCTTCTCTTCACCTCCACTCTACTTACTTCACCTACTATTCCCTCCCTACTCTCCCAACATTGCAGCCCATATTCTTTTTATCTCAATGCTTACCTTGTGAGCCTTGAACCACAGACCTTTGATTTTCCTTTGGATTCATGTCCTGATGCCTTACCAGTGAGCCATGGACACTTGGATGCAAGTTCCACTATTTTTTTAATTACATATACATTGTAGTCGTAACAAATTTCCTTGAATTATTCAAATCAGACATACTCACCCATTATTACACTACAGTACATGTACCTCTGCCCTAACTATATACAAATTAATCTTACTGTAATATCAAATTGACCTACCTAGAAAACAAATTGACCTAGGTTGAAACAAATTGACCTAGGTTGAAACAAATTCACCTAGGTTGGAACAAATTGACCAAGGTTGAAACAAATTGACCTGTAACATATATACTAGATTGTAAACTTTATTAATGTTGTAATGTTGGTAGGTGTCCCCAATTAGTTTTTTTTGTAAAAACTATAAAGACTGACACGGTAATCAAGTTATTATTATCATTATCATCAGGGCTCAAAGTTAACGACCAACTGGTCGCATATGCGACTAGATTTTTGGCTGTGCGCCTAAAAAATCATGCGTGGTCGCACCACCACACCTTAAAAGCCAAAGCACAGTGGATCACAGTGCGACCTCTAGTACTTACTCACCTGGCCATACTAACATACTCTGATTGATAAATATAAATTTAATTAAACATACATACAACACAACCAGACACCAAATAATATAAAAGTTGCATCATTTTCCTATCATCAGTGTGTATTCTATTTGTCATTTTTAAGTCTAATTTCCCAGTGGATTCTCCGAACTCGAACTTTCATTTCTTCTCATATTGTTATGGTGGTCATTGTGCTGGTGCTCCTAACTGGGGATGAGATTAAATCATGTTCTCATTCTTTGCGCACTTACAGAATGCTGCCTTTTGTAAATAGAAAGCTTTGTTTTCACTTGTCTGACATACAAAAATGTCCAGCGTTTTTGGAACAGGCCAGTCCACGAATTCTATGGCTTGAAAGCTAGCCAAATGAGCAAAGCTTGTGCTTGTTCTCATGAATATCCACATGTTGAAAAAATCAACTTTGTGAACAGAATTTCAAAGGTACTCAACGAAGTGACTTCAATAGTAAATATCTAAGCTTAACTCTTCTTCGAGCATTAATAAGGATTCTTTTGGAGTAGGTGCTACAAGTATTTGAAGCTGTGTGCCTAAAATTTTTGACTCTGAGCCTAAAATTTCGGCACTGCTCCTACAAATTTACACTGGGTCGCACAAGTGCTCTCAACGCCAAAAATAAACTTTGAGCCCTGATCATTATCATTGTCATTATCATTATCATTATCATTACAGCAGTTAACTTACTCTGAAAACTCTCCAGAGATCCATGCAGAAGCATAAAGAACTTCACAGACTCTGTTCTTCTCCATTTGCCCAGACATCAAGTCACTGCTATCAAGTAACAAGGACTGAAACACAAGTTATTTTAATTTGTAAGTAACATTTTAAGCAAAGTTATCTGTGATCATGTGGGAGGTGTGGTGGCCTCATGGTTAGTGTGCTTGACTCCGGAGCGAGCAGTCCGGGTTCGAGCCCTGGCCGGGGACATTGTGTTGTGTTCTTGGGTGAGACACTTTACTCTCACATTGCCTCTCTCCACCCAGGTGTATAAATGGGTACCGGCGAATTGTTGGGGAAACCTAACAAAACTGCGGGGGAGTGACCTGCAATGGACTAGCATCCCGTCCAGGGAAGTATAAATACTTCTAGCTTCTTCATGCTACAAAAACTGAGATAAGCTCCGGCAGCTATGGGCCAGGCTTGGCTCTAAGGCTTCACTATCAGTGATCATGTTATATTTAATTTACTGACTTTAAATCCAGATCTGATGGGCATCAAATATGACATGACGATTTTTTAAATCATATAACTGCACTTTAAAATTAACTTGTTTCAGTCTTAGCACTATGTGTGGCACAGGTGGCCTAAGCTCTTGTGGTGAGGATTATGCGAACGTTCAGCTCATGAAACGTGGCATTTAATCTTTATGCGAACGTTCAGCTCGTAAAAAGTGACATAGTTACCGGGGTCATCTACTGTTACATAACGACCGAATTTCATTACACAAAACGTGATTGTTGCCATGCAAATGTAATCAGATATTCCTTTCAGCATATATAATATGCTGGATTACATTCTTTACATAGCGTGGGTTTAGTGTGACTTGTAATCGGAGATTTTTGTTTACTTCGAAGGAAAAAAATACCCGGGAAGGTTCACTGACCTCTCCATTGAATATATATGAAGTGCAGTGCACATTCTAAAGCAGTCCTTGATGATTCATGGATTACTGTAGACACCACATCACTTCATCAACACAAACTATATTTCATTGCACGATCACTCTTATTTGTCACATAGTGAAAGTGAACAGTACAAGTTGCGTGATTCAAAGTCCCGATTAGGACTTAACCGAGCAGAGGTCTACGTCTAGACACCGGTTAATAAAACACAGTAGCATGAGTTCTATGTTAACAGCTTACAACTATCTAACATCTATTTGCTGCAAGTCGTGTTTTGGTGATATGATTTGTATATCAAGTGAGCATAAATATCTTACCAGACACTGTACAGCATAAGGACGGATTGCCTTGACTCTGATGGTGACGTCCATCATTTGTGAAGCCAAGGATTTACCAAGCCTTGTACCTTCAACTCTTGTTAATTGTATAAGCACATCAATGTACCTACAAGTCAACAAAGAATTATTTTGCAACTTACAGCAAATCAGTTCATTCATTTGTAAAAGAATCAACTGCAGTAAATGATCTATTAACATTCTCCCTCTAACAAAAAAATAATGTTGAATGTTTCTGGTGGTCAGTGCACTTAGCTCAAACTAGCTAGGTTTCAGGCAGGCCACTTAAACTGAAAGAGAGAAATGTTTCAAATAAACACAATGGGCTGAAGAAAATCAAAGGGCT
This sequence comes from Platygyra sinensis, assembly GCA_019787425.1. Classification (NCBI taxonomy): domain Eukaryota; kingdom Metazoa; phylum Cnidaria; class Anthozoa; order Scleractinia; family Merulinidae; genus Platygyra; species Platygyra sinensis. The sequence goes on along the minus strand of JAHPZR010011364.1, from coordinate 38,178 downwards.
CTTAGAGCCAGCTCATTCATGTAATGACTAATGTGCATTCTGCAGTTTGGTTATGAAATATTGGTACAGTTGAACCCGTATGAAACAGCAGGAATGAAGTTCAAATAGATATCATTAGTATATACCACACAAGTGAATAGTACTTTTTGCGCACGCTGATTGGCTAGCTTGGAGGTGATTAGCCAAGTACTATTTACCTCGGAGCAGCCGAAGAAAAACAAAATGGCTTTTGTCAGTACATTGTCACAAGTAAAGTTACCCTTTTGGCCGCTAGTTATTCAGCTTGTGTGGTATATACTAAAACAATATTATTCACATTAGTGTCGGTGAATAATTGTTAATTATTCTTGGGAAAATATCCATTCCTCGTTGGGATTGGAAATCAGACAGTCCCCTTTGTTGCAGGGATAGGCATTATGTGGGATCACATATTGTTGATCCATTTCCACGAACACCAAAACCGCACAAATCATCTCAGCACTAATTGCTGTTCACGTTAAGTTAGGGAAGATGAAAAGTCAGCCTTTGGCACTAGGAGCTCTGGGTAAACGATGTGAGCTATGATTGGTCGATGGCTACCTTTAATTTGGAAACCACTGATCAATCATAGTCCACATTTTGTATCTGAACCATCCCAGTAATGGTAAAGGTCTGCATATGAGCCAAGGGGCCTAACAAGTCAGAGCTTATCGCAGTTTCTGTAGCATGAAGCAACTAGGAAATTTCCACTCTCCCCTGGATGAGATGCTAGACCATTGCTGGGTTACCCCCAGCATTAAGTTCACCCGTGACAATTTATATATATGTTGTGGTTTGAATTTTTTTTTTGGTTTAATTTTTTTTTTAAACCAGTTTAAATTTTTCAAACTGGGTTGAAATTTTTCAAACCAGATAGAAATTTTCAAACCAGTTTATTTATTTTTTGTCAACTATCTATAAAAAACCGAAAATAACTCTTCACATTCCTCTATCCTATTCTCTCCTATTCTCACTGAGTTCCTCCTGAGTTCTGCCAGCTACTCTACCCCTTCCCCCAAATATACTAACTAGTAATAGTTATCACTAAAGCTGCCCCCGCTTTCTTATATTTCTGCTCATTGAAGCAATAATATTGAACGTTATTGTTCTAGTCAGATACTAAAAAAAACCCAATTTTCTTGATATGCACTCTTTTTTATATAAGAATATATTTTGACGTGACATCTTGGCCTCGCTACGAAAAGTGGTGTCCAGAGCACATGCACAATGTGCTGAACGCGATCCAGATCCAGAAACCAAACACTTGTACTTGATAGCCTAATAAATTCTAAATAAAACCAAAATGCCATAAGCTATAATGTAAGAATAATACAAGAATATTATCAGCCTAAAATCGGCAGAAAAATAAGAATATTCAGTCTGGGCCGGAAAAATAACATCCTTAGAAAAGAAAAGAGTGTACGAGCAAACGTATCTTGAAAGCACAACAGAAGTGAAATGTAAACATAAGTATCGCGTTACAGTCGCCATATATGCAAATTAGAGTCAAGCTTTTTGTCCTCAATGAAAACGCCGCAAAACATTTACATTTGGATCCCTGCCGTAAGATTACTCTGTGAAAATAAGCCATCCAAATAAACTCCCTCCAGAGCTAACATTTGAGAGAACCTAAAACATATCTTGCAATATCAAGAGAAAAAACCTGGCAAAAAAACAGAGGTGTCAAACTCTGCAAATTACAAGCGGATAACAGCGGAAGCCACACAGAAATATGACCTCTAACGGCTTTACTCTGACGAAATGTCTCCCTGAAAACACAGGATTAGTGCTTAGCGAAATATTCAAAGATCCTCCGATCGTACCATACAAAAGGGGCAAAACTTCCTTAGCGGCTACTACACGTGAATGGGAGTCGCGCAGGCCTGTCACCTTATTGTTATCCTTGGGTAATTCTGACGATCGGAAGGTACTGTACTGATTTAGCTATTTAGTCGCAAATGAACCTGATGAACCACACTGGCCTCGAATTTCGATCTAGTATACTTCAGGACTCTCTGAGCTGTTTTTCCCCCAAAATCCATCTTCAGGATCTCTGAAAGCGTTTTCAATTTGTTTTAGATCATAATCTTGGCCATTTCGAAGCGAACTTATTTGATCGCGCTGAAATAGTAATGGAGGCCGGCAAATACAAACGCTTTTCAGGGACGCTTGAACTCGAGATCTAAACCAAGGACAAAGCTCGTGGAAAAGACACCGATCCCGCAAGTCCTCGCGCCCGTGTCCCTTTGCTGGCCTCCCATGAGCGTTTGCGGGAAAAACGTCGATACCTTGCGGGCGTGCAAGCGATCAAATCGAGATTTTTTGCGGCTATATACCGGAAATACCTACATTCTCTCTTCTTCTCTCTCTATTACGCGGGGAGTCCTAAGGTGCCTCCTCGGGTTTTTGGCCCTCTGGGGCCAAAAACCCTGCGGGGGCAATTAACAGCAGGTTTCACTTTTTTTTCTTTTTATCACGTACTCGCCAGGATTTGAACCGCCAACCTCTGGATCTGCCTCCCACTGTCATTACCACTTGGCCATGAAAGCACTGGATGCAAGAGCTCTCATACTTGTTTTAATTATCAGTTCATCACCCCAAGCCCCTCTCATATAAATTTTAATTTATTCATAAATACATAATTATAAATTTTAATTTATTCATACATGAACTTTGTCTTAATTACTAAGAAGGCACAATTCCAAATATGTAGTTAGGTAGGCCTAATCACTAACCTGAGAGCTCAACCCAAACTACTAAGTCATATGCAAAGTTCCCAGCGTAACATCAAAGCTAACCATTCTAATTAAGCGCTTAGGCCTAATCACTAACTTGAGTGCTTGACCCAAATTACTAAGACACATGCTCACATTCTGTTCAAATTTGAAAATTAAACTGGTTTAAAAATTTCAACCCAGTTTGAAAAATATGAACCAGTTAAAAAAATTTAAACTGGTTGAACAAGAATTAAACCAAAAATTAATTCAAACCACAACATATACACCTGGGTGGAAGGAGGTACTGTGAGAGAAAAGTGTATTTCTCAAGAAAACAACACAGTGTCTGCTTTATCCAGAGACAAGCACACTAACCATGAGGCCACTGTACCTCCCACCAACCCAGGGCTGGCAGTCAGTCTCCCGAAAGTTCTGTCAAGGGCAATAGGTTGCTTAAGAGTAACAAAATATGAGGATGTCTAAAACTCTAATTTATGATGTTCGTGGTGAAATATTAAAGATATCTAGTTAAATGACTATTATGCTGTTAAATAATATGTAGATTTAGGCCAGCCTAAAAGCGTAGGTTGAGAAAATTGAAAAAAAATGAGTTAATTACTGACAAAACCAAATACAACAGAATTTCCATTCGTGCACTATATCAGCTAACATTGATAAAACAACAGAAAATAAAAGCGAAGAACTCACGTAATAAATGAATCTGAAAACAAGAAATCAATTAATTTCTTCGCTGTGTGACGAAATATTTATACGGTGCTGCAAAAAAAAGTTAAAGTTGTAAATCAAAAAGACGACAAAAACAAGCCAATTATGTTGAGATCAGTCGTATTTCAAGTGTGTTAAATTAGTGCCCATTCAGTTCTTTTCTTGGCAGTTCTGTAGTAGCTGAATAAGACTCCCAAAAATATTTGAACAAAGCGAATAATCTATAAGTAAACAAAGCGCCTGGAGGTCGCCGTAAATTAAATATGCAGAAATCCAGTGTGCAAGTACTGTTCGCTTTAAAAACCTAAAATTCCAAAATACACGGAACCAAATGAAAGAAATGCAAAAGGAAGTTCAATAGCAGTAAAGTTTCATTCAAGCTGAGGCGAAGAAACCTATTTAAAAGCGAAAAAATGTTGAAAATTTAGCAGACGTGTCACACTGCACGAGCAGTGTTCAAATAAATTCTTCATGCCAAAGCAAAAGCTTTATTGCCTACCGCTTTTGCAGTCATTTTAACGCCCGTGGCTTTACCAATCGTTCCAAAAGTTTAAATCAACTTCAAGTAATAAGTTACATTACCATTGTTGTTTCTAAAGTCCGAGAAGCTGCTTTAAATCTGTGAGTTGTCATCAAAACTTGTAAAGCGCTCCGATCTTCATGTTTTCGCGATGGTCGGAGGAAGAAAAATACCGTTCAGGGTCCCCTAGGCGCGAACTTTTTGGCTTCTCAAGCATATGGCGATTTTCAGAGGTTGCGACATTCTGACTTGATGTTAAAATTTATTTATTACAGCATACCCACGTTGTTTAATGTTTGCAGTTGCTTATTGCAGCGACATCGGAAGTTTATTTAGACTTTTGTTATGCCGAAGCAGGGTGGGGTGGTGAGGATACTTTCACTTCCGTCTACGGTCTGCAATTTCCGTCCACAGACTTCCGTCCACAGATTTCTGTCTACGGACCACAACTTCCATCAACATTGGTCCCTCACGATACTCATTCATTGCTAGCGCTGCGCGCGCATGAATGAGCTAAAAACTGGTGGGAGGCAAACCATTTGGCTATTTACAAGCATGATAAAGGAGCTAAACTAGAGTCTGCCGTGAAACAATTCTATGCTTAGAGGTCAGAGTGGGACTTGAACCCATGACTTCCAGATCAAGTCTGGTGCCCTAACAACTCAGCCACAATGCCTCCCTGTAGCTCACACCATTAACATCATCTTACCATTCAAAGTGCGTAACATAGTGATAGTCATTCATGCTGCAGATCTGTATAATCTTGGATACTAGCTCATCACAGTAAGCTATAAATCAAATCAAAAGTTGTGAAATTAGTAGTCAACAGTGAATAATCATCTACCGAGCAAAAACTACAGTTAGTTAAGCAGACTTAATTAATGAATTGTCAAAAACGAAGCTGGAATCTTCATTATGAATCCTACTAATATATAATACCATGCTACTTACACTATCAACTTTTTTTAAGATAACTGCAGAAATTCTCAGGCTCGTTGGCTAATTTTTATTGCCCATATGCAGCAGACACATGAATTTATAATTTATGTGATGCGTCAACAAGAGTGAGTACATAATTTGACATTTGTTATTGGAAAAAAACAAATTGATGTCAGTTTTTCATGCATCTGTTATGTAATTGACAATCAATTTCATCATAACATTGTCAATAACTCTTTACACTCCAGTTTAAAGCTTGAAAAGTTGATTCTCCTTGCCAATTGGAAAACATTTTCTTAAGTTAATTAGTCCAGTGAAGTAAGGGGGTACATCAAACCACTATCTCATTGTTCTGGACTTCTCTTAATAACTCAGATCACTCTGACACTTACTTTGACTGTCAGCCTTATCTATATGAACCATTAATTTCTTGATGATGTCCATAATGTTCTTTTTGGAAATCTAAGTGGTAGAAATAAACACCATGTTGGTAGATTTTTTCCCTGCTGCTCTGAATGGACCAGAATAACTTTTTAATATGTGATTACATGGTTGACAAAATGCCAGGTACATGTATGTCCAGAAATGCAGGTTACGGAGATGCTCTTTATGATAAGCATCACAAAGTGTCCTCTTTCCATAATTCATCATAATTTGGTCAAATATGAAGCAACATGAAAATTAAACTTGGGAATAGCAGCAAATCTCATTAGCCTGCAATTCTGGAAATAAGTGCAAAATGCAGTCTAAGTAAAGCCATGATACCAGCTTACATGGTTCACAAACTGAAATATAGAGGGCACAACCCAAAGGTAAGTTTTACAAATTTCTCAAACAATCCCAACTGTTTTAGATTTTATTAGTAATATATAGTTTTAGCATCTTTGTGTGCTTTATAATCTTGATCAAAAGTGGAACAACGGTCTTTAATTAATAATTAGCACATGGTCTGTACATTTACGACAAAACTGCATGTAGATAGTTATAGTCAAAAGGTCACATGTTCCTCACCATTCCAACGATAAGATCTAAGGCTCTCAGTCTAATAGATTCATCTTTGTCATCTAAACATTGAATAACTATGTCTCTGTAAGAGAAGCCGCAGAATCATCAGTCAAAGGTGCTGTTTCTCAGACTACGAGTCAAATGCTACTGTGACCATTCAAATGAAAGCTGTTAACCAGTACTTTGAATCAAATAAAGTACTGTTTAGTATGCTGAACTAGGTGATTTTATATCTTAAGCATGAGGATAAACCCCTAGGATGTGTCAACTACTGAAAGCTATTGAGCACAGCACTTTTATATGGTACTACTTATTCCAACAACAAAAATCATTTGATTAGCTTGTGGAGTAACCAGTCAATCAATCAGTCTGTTGAGTAACCAATCAAATGAAAGCAATTTTTGAATTTAATTTGTATGCTGTTAATTATAGGTAATATCTTTTAAGGTATTTTTTATTTTCCAATACTGTCCTCACTTGGTGAGAAACTACTAATATTAATCTTCACATCACTTAATATAATTATATAAGTAATTATTACTTAAATCAAATTATTAACTGACAGACCAGTATTTTTGCATCGCACTGTAGCTTTAAAAATGGAGTAAGTACACAGTACATGTTAGAATTGGGATTTTGCTGTTTAAGTTTGTGACACACGCATATGCATGCTTGTATTCATTTACTTGTCTGTACAGTTAGTGTACATTCAAGTCTACTTACTTGTGCACTTGCACGGCTTTGGGATTTACTGACAGGATCTTTGACATAGCAAGCAATCCAAGGTATTTTACTACAAATAATAAAGTAATAAACAATATTATTGGATGGGGTTGAGCATGATATCATGAATTATCAAAACCGAGGTCTGTGTTATCTGCCGAAGCCGAAGGCTTAGTAACCAGGCAGACGTTGAACTTGACATGATAAGTGCAATATCTGCAGCAGATATTGCATTTATCATGTCAAGTTCACAAGCTATTGTGAATTGATTGAATGCTCTCGACCAATCAGATTTTCCATAGTGAGTCTGATGTATAACAATAAGTTGATCAGTAATGCTCCAGCCATTTGTATCAGCATGAAATGGGAGTCGGAAAACAGGTTATACCAAAAATAGCACACACTTGTATACAAATCCTTGTAGAGGTAATGAAAGAAACATGGATTATAGATGTTTAAATACAGTGTTATGTTGAAATTCATGGGCTGGTATAGCATACAGCATGATTGCCTTCATATGACAAATTAATTCAACACTTATATTTTTTCCAAGAGGGTACAGTAATCAATCCTGAAATTGGATTGGTTATTAGCAGGGTCCAGATTTTACTATTTCTGCTTCAATTCTGTAATGTACTAGCCAAGCACTTCATTAAGTCAATCTCTACAGCTAGTCTCTAGCTTTGACTTCTTTAGCTTCAAGTGAACTTACTTTGCCCATGTTACTGATTGAATAAAATAGAGAGAGAGATGTGAAAGGTGGGTTCTGCAATAACACCAATAGTGTACCAGATAAGAGAAGGGACTCAGGTACAAAGGCTATTAAGGCAAGCTACTTAACATTAAGCTTTTACAAACTTTAAATATCATTAAAGCCTTAACCATTGACACCTGGAGCTTTTGACAAAAATGCATATTTTCGGGACATTTCTGACATTTTCTGCATGGATATGAACTAAATTACTGGAGCTCCAATCTACTCCAAACCTAGAAGATATTTGCAACATGGCAGCATGCCTTTCATTCTACTAGCATTGTGTTTAAAGTCATTTTGCTTGGGCATGGACACAAATCAAAATTTTGAGAAAGTGACCTAAAATCCACAACAAAAGTCCTGATGGCACACCTGGATCAGATAATAAGAAAATACACTGACAAGGCATTTGGGGGACAATACCTAATGGTATCATTAGAATAGGCAACCCCCTTCCCCCTTAACAATGTTGTAAACGAGCAATGACAACTTCATCATGATAAACAACATTGAACTGGGAGGGAAGGGGACGAAGTGATAAATTCCCTAACAGATAATCATATAGCAAAAGTTGGAAGGTGTGCCCAGGCTTTTGTCGGGGATTGTAGCATGTCTTATGAACATTCGGTTTTTTAATTTTTTTTTGCCTTTCCTTTTTTAACTCATTCGTGCGCGCATGCGCAAGAATGAGTTATAGCGATGTTGGGGCTTCATCCGGGAATTTGCGTGGACTTTTTAATCGGCGTGGACGGAAATTAAATGTCCATTAATTTATGCAGAAGTTAACCGGAAGTAAAGGTGGGGAGGAAACAAGGCAAGGGGGTTCGAACCTCGGCGTTACTTCGGTGGCTGGATTTCAAGGCAAACTTGCTATCCACTTGGCCATCTCAACATTCCTGCGTTGAGAGGCGTTAAGAAACGATATTTATAGTTGGGGTGTTACCGCTGGCCATATATGAGAACAACATCAGCCTGAACCCCCACAACACATGTTCTTGTATGTGGGTTTTTACTGTATCGCAGAAATTTGCGCTCACGGGCAAACTCATAATAACAACATATCGTCCATAACATAGCATAACATAACATGACTTTATTTAACCTCGAATTTAAGGTCCATACATACATAAACGTTTAGATCGACAATCAAGTCACACACACGGTGGAACAAAGGTCTAATTTACTTATTCGTTAGTGCAGTTATACTAAGGCTGGACTTTTGCCAGCCGTGAAGTGAATGAAATGAGCATTATCAGAGCACTGCATGAGCGTTGTATGTGCACTGAAACATAAGATTTACGTGTAGTGAGTGATAATAAAGTCAGCGTACAATTCATTTGCAGTTTATAGTTTTATACGAACTTTTCACAATGAGCTGTTTTCTATTTTCTGTCAAAGAAAGACTGTTTGTGATTAATTAATCGGTAATGGTTTTGTCAGTAGTATAAGCAATACAAAATGTTATTGATAACAGGTATACTGGAAGGTTAAAACAACAAATTAATTTCCGGTGAGGTAATTAGCGTTGCAGAAGGTCTTTTTTAATTTCAGAGAGAAACGATAACAATCTGCTGTTTTCACGTTTGCGTAAGTTGTTGTGGTAGGTGAAACATGTCCTTTGCGGCGTTCCTTTACAATTTGTAGGATCAGCGGACTGCCTTTAATTTCATCTTTTTATAAAAGGGAAGATTTTGAGTGGGGATTGTGCTTTTAATGTCCGCTTTTAATCGAAGATTTAGCGGTGGAGTTTGGTTCATTCAGGATAAATTTGCTTTCACGGGCAACCTCGTAATAAAAACCGGTCATACGGCCGGGTCATATGGTCAGTACAAAATGCAGACTGCAGACCGAGTACAAAATTCAGACTTAAGATACAAGATGCAGACTGCAGAACGAGTACAAAATGCAGACTAGGTTCAAAATGCAGACTGACAGGAAAAACTGCTTTTTTTTCGTTAGAAACGTGGTAACATTTGATTACATAAGTTACCTATTGTCACGTAGTAACCTTCCAGGTTTCTTCACACTTAGCCGTTTACTAAGGTAAAAACCCTTAACTATGGTATAAAAAAAGTAAACAAAGTTCACCACGGTAAAACGCATTAGCTGACTTTTACATTTTCCAGATGGTTCCTTGTCACAAGCCTGTGCTACTCAAATGTCGAGTTAATGACAGACATGAGTTTCTTCGCGTGAGTTTAATTAATTTTTCGTGACTGCGCCATGGATCGTGAACCTGTTGTAGCTTCGATTGTGGTTCTTTTATTTTGTCATGGCCTAAAAACGGAAAATCGCTGTTTTTAAATTAGTGTTCGTCGATTTCTGAATGAACATATTCATTCCTCTTATTCACGAAATTATAGCTTTACTTCAAACGAATAAATTGAAATTTACTTTCCGAGAACTGCGCGAAAAGTTGTCGGACATGGCAAAGAACGTTCCAAAAGTCGCAAAATTCCACTAGCTGATAGTCAAAAGATTGGGCGTGAAGGAGATCGAAAGCACATGTATATAGCGGGCGCACGCAAATTCAGCTAAGTCACGAAATGCTTCTCAAAGTTCATGACAAAGATGTCACCTAATTAAACAAAGTTTAGATAAACGCGCGATAAACCATGCTTTTTGAGATTGTTTTACTACAGTAAACTTTACTTTCATCCTACCGCCGTTACCAACGCAACAGACTAGACTTCCGTTTACCATGGTAAAGTGAAAAAAGCCGGTCACATTGAAAAACCCATTTACCATGGTAAACTTTCGTTTACTATGGTAAAAAAAGCTCAAGTGTGACCTCAACCAGTGCATCTCCAATGTGTTATACGTAGATCAAATTGCAATACTAGAGTTTCCATTTTATATAATACAGAGATCTCGCGCTCAAGTCCGAAAACCCCTTGAAAGCTTAAAACGGTGTAAGAATGAATTTTCATATCGTTTAAAGTGCACGTTTCAAGATTTAAAAAAAAGCTGAGTGCATTCCCCAAGAATGCGACGATTGTGAGGTGATTGCGTGACAATTGGGTCACAATAGGTACAAGTTATAAAATCGAATGCTGACACGTTTCGGACGTAAAAAAAACAGTTTTTCTTGTCAGTCTCCATTTTGAACTCAGTCTGCAGTCTGCATTTGTACTCCAGACTTATTTATTATACGGTAACAAATATGACAACTGGCTAACAAACACTTTACTTAAAGTGGTTTCTCATAAACGAACAACAGCAAGTAAACCCACGAAGGCCCGGCTTTCTTTCTCTTACAACACTATCTTTATTGCAAGACTTAGGTCCACTTAATGCCTCTGAGTAGCTACCTTTGCTCTTAACCTGAAGAATGCCTGTAAACGCATCGTCATCATGACTTTGTAAAACTTTACTGCCCTCACTTTCTCATAAATTCACTAATTCGACACGAATGAGTTGGCTCATAAGAGCCCTTTGATTTCCTTTTCTTATCTTTCTGCTGCAGTTGCTGACCCTCTACTGGGATTGCTTTCAGTTCAAGAATTCCCAAGAAAGCATCACTGAAACTGGAAGTTCTAACCAAGGAGTAGCCAAGAGTAGTTTAGAGAAATTTCTGCTCCATGCTTTTCATTCAAATTCCAAAGCCTGAACATCATTCTAAGAAAGATCTCTACTCAAAACTTAAGTATAGGTTATGCTAACTTTGGTGAAAGGTGATGACATCAAAGGTGGAACAAACACCAATGCCTGTCAAGGCTGGTTATGGTCAACACAGGTGTCAATGAGTTAAAGTAAGTAACACAGAATTGAATATCAATTAAAATAAAACCATGATCAAGAGTATCTTACAATTCTGATCAGAATCTTCAATCAAAATCCGTAACTTGCTGACACAAAGCTAAATGAAAGAAGGAAAACAATACAGATATTGAGAGGCCAAAGTTCAAGATTCCTAAGTAACTTATTAACTACATGAACACTTACAAAATGTCTTTAATCAGCAAGGCTTGACTTTCAGGAGAAAACCTTGAGCTGGCCCCAAGTTTTCAGATTTAGTTGCAAGTATTATGAAACAGTATTTTCAATGAAAAGCATCAAAAGTTAGTCACCAGTGAAAAAGGTCTGGTCACATTGATGACACCAGTGGTTGTAACACTGAGCTCTGTACAGTCTGTGGTATTTGTTAAAGGAACAAGACATTTGACTGGTTTGGGCTTTTCAGGTTTTAGTGGCAACTACTATAAAAATGCAAGTAGCAATACCAGAAGCCCACTACGTTTAAAATAATGTAACCCACCTGTATTGAAGGATTGTGTTGAGGCAATCCTAGAAAGGCAAAAAAAAAATTTAATTTTAACTGTGGATTACTGTAAAAGCTCATTTGACTCACTTGAATCAATTTTCAAGAACAGACAGTGAGTTAAAGGATTTATAAAACAAAACTAACAATGTGCAGTTGTAAGAAATAATCATTCCATACCCATCCCAAACGAGGTTATTCAACGTACTGGGGAGAAAGGGGTTTTCAGAAAAGCGAAGCCTTAGAGCCAAGCCTGGCCCATAGCTGCCAGAGCTTATTCCGGTTTCTGTGGCATGAAGCGGCTGGAAGTATTTCTACTTCCCCAGGACGAGATGCTAGTCCATCGCAGGTCACTCCCCAGCAATTTTGTCAGGTTTCCCCAACAATTCGCCGGTACCCATTTATACACCTGGGTGGAGAGAGGCACTATGAGAGTAAAGTGTCTTGCCCAAGAACACAACACAATGTCCCTGGCCAAGGCTTGAACCCCGACCGCTTGCTCTGGAGTTGAGCGCACTAACCATGAGGCCACCGCACCTCCCCAGGGGTTTTAAGAACCAAAGGTTTAAAGGAAGGCAGAATATCTGGACGGGAGAGCAGTAGGGAGGGCGTTAAACAAAAAGAAACATAAGTGGGAGGGGTGTGGATGTTATCCTGGAATGGCACAACAAAAGTTTTGCAATCATTAGGCAGGAACATTTGGGAAATAAAGTTATTAAACTTTAATCTACTTAGTAGAAAGGGCTGGACAGAAGATCTTTTACAACTTATCACGCGTCACGCAATCCAGTACGTTGTAATCATCAGATTAGTTTTGATTGGCAGTTTTTCTATATTTGGAAGGTAGCACGCGGTCAGTAGTAGTTTTGTCTTTCGTAACCGTGAACGAAGCAGATATGGTTTGAGTTATTAGAGTGAAAACCGTCGATGTAAAGTGAAGTTTTGGAATTAAACCGTTGTCGAAACCGTATGTTTATTTGCTGTGGTTCATCGTCGTTACAGGGCATACAAGGATAAAATGTTCCCACCTGATACAACTGTGTTGATACACTCGTATAATAATGACATCGCTGAAGTACTGTTAGAATAAAAACAATACCAAGTTATTAACTAAATGAAGCTTTAATTATTCTTAGTTTAGCTTGCAAGCAGGATCAAATTGAAGCACAGGTGCACTGCAAGTGTGAAATTGAGCGGCAAAGCCACAGGACAAGAAAGTGAACCTGCTCTGATATCTGTAAATTTTTCATTTCCACCGTGGAAACCACAGAAAAAGTAAGACAACTAATTTTCGCCAGAAGTATGAACTTTGGCAGCTCAGATTTCTGGTTAATTGTAAACCTTTTTCATAACAACCTGCAGGCAAGATATACATTGTTGATAAAGTTTTGCCAAAGAAAAATCACCAAAGTGTATGTCCAACAAGGACACACCTAATACCAAGTGACCTTGCTTGACAGTCTGGTCTTTGATGCTGGTAAACAGGATGCAGCTTCGTACTTTCAACTGCTATTTCCTGCTCCCTCTTTAGTTTGAAAATAGAACTGAGAATAGACTGGAACTTTTTCAAAAAATAATATGAGCACTAAACTCTTCTTCTGACTCCAAATGTGTATGACTCATTATTTTGTATTGTGAGAAAGTAAATTACCGACTCCATGGGGATCTTATCTCTCCTCATCAAACATAATAGATTGACAATTTTCTTGCCTTTCCCCCTTTTTGGTCAATGGTATTTCACTTCCCTCAGATGAAGCAGAAATGAAAAATCTACAGAGATCAAGGCAGGCTCAGTTTCTTGGCACATCTTCACCAGATTCTTTCTCGCCGGATACCTTAGCTCATTACCACTCACACTTGAGACTAAAAGGCGAGCCTGCTATCCTTGGTTCTAAGCCACGTGACACATGTAGCAGGTGTGTATTTTTTACCTGTGGATGAGATTTGTCAAAGGTTCCAGCAATTTCTTTCCTAATCTTGGCTCAAGAGGACAAAGGGCTCCAAACTGTGAAATACAATGGATAATTTATACATGCACTGTATATAATGTTAAATGTTATTTTTTTCTCAAGCATCTGAGCGGGCCGGATGCCTAAATCCTCGAATTTGATTGGCTAATCTGGCACACGTGACCGGTCCAGCTTTTTACGATACGGCCCACGGGCCGGATTTTTTCCCGCTTCCTGCACCACTGCCTAAATTTCACTCCTCAACGTTAGCGGTAATCGGCAATCTTTTGCCTTTTTTACACATCCATCGACGATTAGTCACCATAAAGTTTATCTCCGGTCTCTTTAAAATGGCAAGGAAAGTCACTGTAAGTAAATTGAGTTGAGTGTTTTGAAGTTGTGAAAGTTTGCTTGGATGGTTGTTTGTAGCTTGGCGCTGTAATGGCGCTTAATCCTGTGTTCCCCTCGCTGTAGAATTTGAGTCAAATTCAGTCAAGTTTACGTTTCTGATCGTTGCAGTATTTAGGAGAATTTCTGTAGAATACACTTAACGAATTTCCTCGCTTTCTGCTATTCAATTTACGGTAGAAAAGTCTGATTTGAAGCGATTTTAAAAGTGACGACTGACAGACATTGTTTTTGTAGTAAAACTTCAAACTTCGCACGAAATTTCACATCGGAAAAACAATTTTGGAAAACTTAACTGGTTAAATAAATGCAACTAACATAAAGTAGTTCGAAAACTATATCTTCTTTAATACATCTTTCTTTGCCTACTATCTGAATTATTCGCTCGTTGCCAAGATTTTTTACAAATCGTTAGTAGACGGCACGCAAGCCGATTCAATGACAAGAGTTGCGTAAACAAACCCATTAGTACTCTGTAAAACCAATTTACTGCAGGAAAAAAATAAACATGTTATTTACCGGGCTAGGTCGGTCCGTATGGAAAAAACTGTGCCCTTGGTCTTGAGTACGGCCCTCGGCCTTCGGCCTCGGGCCGTACTAAAGACCTCGGGCACAGTTTTTTCCCATACGGACCTCCTGCCCGGTAAATAACATATATATATTGTTTATATGTAGCTGAAAAGGTTCAAATTAGTTCCTGTCCTACAATAATTATACACTGCATTGCCTGAGATATATGTAAAGACTATTTTGGAGCTGCAGTTACTGGCAGAGTCTCCTTTCTTTGAACTCAAATTTTGTAAATAAAGCCTAATAGACAGCTCAAAGTAATTCTCTTCCTTGGGCCCTATTATGGCCCTAATATTGACTTACAGTGTACATGTACTGGGGACTAGATAATTAGCATTCAAGGGTTTTTACTTACGAGTTTAATGATCTTGATCAACATCCAGTTGTTTGTTGAACTTGTCATTAGTTTGAAAAACAATGGTGCAAGTGATAAGTAGTTCTTTGGGTTTTTACGAGCCAGCTCACAGATCACATTCACTGCTGCTGACTGCACACCTATCAAAGATAAACAAAGACGGTTACTTAAGGCACAGAAAAGAAATCTGATCCTGCAGTTATGAACTGTAAACTGAGAAACAAAACTAAGAAACCAAGACATCTTTCCTTAGAGCAACAAAATGAAGTCATGGAAGATGTCACAATAGCTAGGCAGAGATAGCTCACCAGCCTCACTACATTGTGGCCAGTAAAAACAGACAGAGTTTACCCTTAGTAGCATGACTGTGACATTGACTTTATTACATGTAACAATCAAACATAAGTTTTATTAGCTCTTCAAATTTCTCCACACAAAACATTCTCTGCCCTTCACAATGATGTCCTTAAGACAAGTGAAAAAGTCCACACTTGTCATGATTAAAATTGTAATATCATTGATAGTATACTTAATCTTATCACCTGGTTCTCCATCTTCAAGTTTCTCCTTCAGTCTTGGGAAGGCTGGTCTCAGTGCTTCAGGGAACTGCAATATTTCACCATATCACAAAATAAATATTAATTAAGTACTAAAATAATACATACATCTTAGAACTATTTCTCCCTGCCATGATTAGAGATTGATGACTACCAAACAAAAGCTTTTCAGACTATGTTTTCAAGACATTGTCTACTAAATACAAGAAACACTTGAACTCTATAACTAAATACCGTTGAATCCCACTAATTTGAACTCTGGTAATTTCATACTCCTCACCACTTCTACATCAAATATATTTCCTTTAGATCTTCCTTGTTTTCCGGGATTTTACCATTGACTAAAATATTACAAACTCTGTTATTTCAGACTCCCGGCTAGTTTGAACTGATTTTTGTTTCTCTTGGTTTAAAATCAACCCCTATCGACTTCAAGCTTCAATCTCTGATGGTAAAGTTTCGTTAAAAGATAAACATCACACCAGGTCAGAACAGTGCACAAAACTTAAGATTAACTTAAACGGTCACACTTTGATCTTGCATTTGTAAAAAATAATAAACAATTAAGTCTATCCAAAGGTATTCCTATTGAGTCCTTGGCCAGTACAATGTAACTTTTTTTACGTGTACAGGACATCTTTTAATTCACCTATTGACTCCTGAAGCTATTTGCCAAAAACACATTTTTTGACATTTTGGAGATTTTCAGGCTGGATATGGGCCAGATTAGCTCTAATCTAGTCAAAAAGGTATTTGCAACATGACATCTTGCCTTTCTTTTCACTAGCATCATGCTTTATGACACTGTGGCTTGGGTATGCGCAGAAATCCAACTTTTGGACGAGAAAGTGACCTATGTCTTTAGGCTTTTTAATTTTTTTAATTTATTTTTTTTTGCCTTTCCTTTTTCTCCTTTTCTTATCTTTTTGCTGCAGTGATTGACCTTCTACTGGGCTTGCTTACAGTTAAAAAACTTCTAAGATAGCGTCATTGAGGCGGGCATTTTTTACAATGGAGTAGCCACATGTAGTGGCAGGAAATTTTGCTCTGAGTTTTTCACTCAACTTTTGGAACATTTTTGTGCATATCTCAGGCTACATTACACCGATCACTCTGATCTGGGTATCATTGGAAAGATCTTTTCCTCCAGTAGAAGTTGAGTATAGGTTGCCAATTTTGGTCAAAGGTGATGGCGTCAAAAGTGGAAGAAAGGCCAAGGCTCGTCACAGCCGATTACGACCGGCACAGGAGTCCATGGGTTAAGAGAAGTATGTCTTAGGAGCTGCCTTAAATGTCAAAGTTTTAACTTCATGTTATTTCAGACCCAGACCACTTGATCCAGAGACAAGTCCACTAATTAACCATGAGGTCACCGTGCCTCCCACAAGAGAGTGTTAATAGTATGGAATTTGTAAATGCTACGGATTTTGGGTCACAGCAGGTGCAGTTGATGACCTGTAGTAATAAATGTCCTTACCTTTAGAAATATTTTATACATAAGCAACACAGCTCTTTTTCTGATGTAGGGTTTGGTTGAGACAAGCTGAAGAACAAAACCACAATTATAATAATTTGTGCAAACAATGACTGCAATTTATTAAAAATATGGTAATTAGAAAGTCAATAAAACTCATACTTAAAACAAGAATCTTGAAGAAAAGAAGCATAGTAAGAATAGGAAATAGTTCACCGTTCAATGTTCCTACTCTTGTCAATCACTAAATGTCACAACCTTGGTTATTTGCTATTCAAATTTCTATAAAGTTGTTATCTATTTTTAAATGAAATGACAAGTTTAAGACTACTCTCTTTTGGGGGCAAATTTAAAGTGGATCTAAATTCCTTTGACCAACCTTTTTTAACTAATTTTGAAACTTAAGGAGGCTCGAAAGGGTTTTTCATTGCTATATTGTTTGTGAAACGATGGAAGATTACAAAGAAGGATGTTTAATGGTGTGGGCAAACTATATGTCTCCTTGCAACTCTATTGTTGGGCTATACTTTAAGGGTACTTGTGACGTCATATCAGTTACCATGGCAACGCACAAGGTCCACAAAAGCGTCCTCTAAATTTCAGTTTTTGTAAATTATCTGAGAAACTAATTCGGTGACCTACCATTTTTATTTCTTTGTTGGAAAGTTCCCTAAGTTGTTTAACTTTTCAGACAGTATGGAAAAAATTTATCTAGTAGAATTAAATATATTTAAAGAAAATGTATTTTATGGCTTACAGAAAATTCCACTACATAATTTTCCCCAAAACTTTTATATCTGAAATGCCATCGTGAATGGTGCATGCATGCAAAAAATCAAGATAGGTCACCGAGCAAACTTTCGAGCTAAAAACAAATGTTTTCCGCAGATTTTATTTCCGGTTCACGCGATTTTACGCATCATTAACTTCCGGTGTGCTGATTTTAATACTGATTCAGCTGACACGTGCATCTTAGTTATGGCGTGTGTAGATTGCGCCCGCGCATGCACCTAAAAACCCTTTCGAGCCTCCTTAAGGTCATTATTATGCAGCCTATAATTAATTTATTTTAGTCAAAAAAGGTCACATCTGATCATTTTAGGTAGCAATTTATCACAAAGTCACAGGGATCCTAGTACTGTTCATGTTTAATTGCATGCGTGAAACTCACCAATGACATAACATCATTAGCTAAATCCCTTGCCAAATCTGCAGTAACGAAACAAGCAAACCCTGATAATGAAACACCAGCATCATACATGTTCATGCTGCAGAGGTCCTGAGGATCAACAAGAAGAAAAATTACTGCCATATGTCCAATACAACAAGGATGATCAATGGTAAGCCAATAATTACCCAACTGCCTGACAAAAATGAATGAATCACAACATTGAAGAATTGTCATTTACCTTTCTTATCATGTTTGTTGTCAACATAAGAATATCCAAATCTTCATGAAATGATTGTGATGCTGCCAGATAACCAATTCTCTGTTCAGAAGGCAATAATGGACAACGTGACTTACAAATATGAAGCATGCTTGTCTGATCACTGCTACCACACAAAACTACCGGTAGTTCATTTGATAAGGTACGAGACTACAGAGTGCATGGCTGTGGATTTTAATCCCGGCTGAATGACTTGCCAAATGGCAAAGTCTCTGAACTGCTATGGCAAAATTAATGTAAATGCTTAATTATACAAGTACTTGAGTATTGAAAGCCACTGTAAGGGCAAAGTTCCTTGCCATAAAACACGACACATGACACAACAACAATGCTTGAGTACAGTAGGTCCAAACTTACATACAAAAAGATAGAACACCATTATTAGCTCTGTATGGATATCCTAGCTAATTCAATCAGGGAATCTGCCACCTGTTGACGTACACAGGCTTTTCAATTGTAGACACGTGAAATTACAATTTAACTCCTATACTAAAATTTAATGGGACAACAAATTTTAATTTGTTACCTTGAATGTAAACTTTGAAGAGCTCATGACTTCTATGATGTTGAATGCAGCCCAGCTGATGTCATAACCCAGCATTTGAAGCTAAGAGTTTATAACATAAGGATCAAAAAAAGCATATCAGTCCAGTATACCGGTGGTGTTTTAATAAATCAGGGTTAATATTGAGCCTCCTGTTATACAGTGTAGCTTATAATAAAAATGGAAGAGGTTCAACTAAATCTAGTGGCTGGTACTACACTGCAGTAGTCGGTTCAGTTTTCTTGTTAAATTCTGTATTCCTTTAAGGTGATTCCTCAGAAATAAAAGTTGCTGATGAATTTTTTTGAAACTTTTCCTGAATGTTCTCTACCAGACACTGTTTCGAAAAAGAAAACAATCAAAATGACAAGTCACCATTCTCAATTAAGAGATGTGATGGGCCAATCTTACCCCGTTTATGACCGTACTCGTGCTAATCATGCGCGTCATTAATTGGTCCATGTTACATTTTGCAGTAGCTCGAAACAGAGTTTATAAAAGTAATACTTGGGAAAAACTTGACAGGTAGAAAGTGTTAAGCATATAGAACAATATCATAAAAAATCGTGGAAAAACTGCACTATTTAAAACAACCTGGACGTAAAGCGTTTGTAGAGTCATTGTGTTTTGAGTTCATAATTCACATCAGAGTAATGGTTTTGTGCACTCTTTCACATATCTTTTTTTCCTTCTGATAACATTATTATTTATTTTTCTAATTGAGGAGGATAATAAGTACACTATTACTATGCAATGTGCAGTTCCAGAAAATATCCATACTCCCCCCGACAGAAGGGATTAAAATTTCCTGGGGGTGGGGGGTTCTGTAAGGCCAAAAAATTTAAAGAAATGTATGAAGGAAGCTTAATTGGAATTTCCAGAGGGGTGGGGGGTCTTTGAAAAAATCCTTTCTGTGGGGGGTATGGATACTTTCTGGAATTACACAATAAAAATAGGTTACCATGCTCATAGAAAAGGAGCATTTATTTCGCTATCGAGCTTAGCTTGATGGAAATTTCTTTCGTTAAGTACGTGTATGCGCTAATGATGTGAAAATCGAACACAGTAGGGATGCACAATGCAATACTGAGGAATCACCTTGAAGAACCTTAAAGAGCCTAAAAGGATCAATGAGCAAGGCTCAATGAGTATGCAAAAAGATTTAACATATCGAATGTGGTTTAAAGTGCCCTGTGACAAAAAATAAATTATTTTTTTTCTTTGGATTTCAAAACTATGTTAACTAAACACTAAGTGACCCAAGTTTTAATCCTTGATTTAAAAAAGGCACCTGTTTATTTTAACTGGAACTTTCCTATTTAATGATCCGCCATTACTAAATTTAAGTTCTTGAGAGAGCTGGAACGAGGAGAAAATGACGTCAAAGGCTCACTAGTTTAAGAATGCAATGCGTGTGTATGCTGCAGAATAAATATGCAGCACGGGAGTTTTGGGCTTTCACACTTTTAAACTTGCACTTCGCATACATAATAAGCTGTGTTCACACGCTGAAATTTTAAGCTGGTGAGCCTTTGACATCACTTTTCCCGGATCCAACCCTCTGAGGTCAAATTGGTCAGGTTTGAACGTGAGTGATGGCGGATCGTGAAATCCAAAACTTACACTCAAAGTAAACAGCCTTTGGATAAAAATGAAAGGTCAGAATTTTGCCAGTCAAGTATTAAGCAGACACACTTTCAGAATCTCAAG
>JAHPZR010011364.1:0-12500 GCA_019787425.1 Platygyra sinensis | reverse complement strand
AAACTGTAAACTCTGAGCTTTAAGGCTACAGTGCTGCTGTTTTCAATGGAACGCTCATCGTAAGTTTCAGTAAGTTTGTGGCGGCCTTCAAACTAAACGTTCTATTTTTACAAGCGATGGAAGACAAAACTATCACGAACAGCTTCACTTTGATTAGTTGTTCTTCCATTCTCAAGACATTCGAATACGAAGCTTTGATCGCTGATCTCCTTAATAAAAGCCTTGAGATCATGCATAACCGTTGTAAAATTTCATCGATCGAAAATCATTGCGATCGAGGGCCGGGTGGAATTCAATTTTTGTCGCGTCGGTTCTTTTATTATTTCCTTTAAGCCATGCGCTGGACTCAAGCTTAATTAAACACGCGTAGCTAGTATTTTGAAGAAGAATATATGGTCAAAGCCAGGGATATTTTTGTAAATGAAATTTAGGTGAAATACACAAATCTGTCCCCGCGCGTCAGTTCAGGACTCGACAACAACTTTGAGGCGTTCTACATGCTTGACAAATTTTGACACCATATTTCCCGCGCCAAGGGAATTTCATGCTTCTAGCATTACAATATTATTATTTTTGCAGTGTTATCCGTGTTAAGTTTGCTTTATCTATAGCAGTACTTTTTTAATTGAAATAATAACTCTTTTTTGACTGTAAACTCTTGCCGCTGTGGAAAGAAACTGGACTGTTTTTGTTTCAAGAAACCAATTCACCTGTCTAATATTTCAAGGAAATGAAATTCTATATTCTACTTTATTTTATTTGTTTTAAATTTTGAAAGTCATTTAAAATGATTTCTCCTATTTTTGCGGGAAAACTTATAATAGAAATTCGAATTATTCCTAGTGTATTTCTGTTACCAGTAGCCCTTTATTACTTCTTCCATCGACAAGTTTCAAAAGATGTTTAATATCATGAACTACTGTAATGGAACTTTGCTGGCTGTTGTAGAGTTTTCAAACTTCATTTTCACCTTTTCAAACATTTTTAGAAGGCAGAGTATTATAATGGAAGTCCTAAGCAGACGAGACATCATATTTTTTGTATAATTGAAAATTGTTTTTTTTTAATACACTTTGATTTAATCTATTTAGAATCTCTTCATCAAGGAAGTATTTTTTATCAAATTATTAGCAAGGTTTTTTATCTCTTTTCCATTAGGAAGATAATTTTGAATCAGTTCTCATTTGAACTTTTTGCACAATGTTGATCAGACAGAGTATGAATTTAGCCACAGAATATTGTTTTGAAAGCAAATAATTATTTAAATGTAATTTTGCATTGTAATAATATTATTTCCTCAGAACATTTTCATTGGAGCTGCACTGGCAATTGTTGGAAATCTTCTTATCAGCATCTCAATGAATATACAGGTTATTTGTGAATGTTAATATTTTGAGTAGTCTTTGAGGTTTTGAGTCATCAATTATGCATTATAAATCTCTCTTCCATTATTATCTCGTGTACTGTACTTCTCAAGTTTTCCTTTCAAGATACATGTTTCTCAAACTATTTCAAGTATTTTATATGTGTAACTTGATTTTAAGCTTATTCACTGCGAAAGTCACAGATTTTTTAATGTCCTTTTCCATGTGTAAATTTGAGATGTGAGTTTTTGTATACATAAGAATTGCATGGAAACTTTTCTTCTGAGTCTTTCAGTTAAACTAGCTTTCAGTTTCTGATATTAATTTTCTTTCCTTTTAAGAAACCTTTGATTATTTTTCATGAACTTCAAATCACAATACACATCTACATGTACTGTATCATCAGTGTTAAAGGCATGGAAATGGACAAGTGAAATTTGATACAGTTATTAATAAATATTTTGATACTTTTTTTGTTTTTAGAGAGAGTCTTGATTCTTGATTTTCACTTCATGTACAGTGCATGTCTGTTGTCCATTGGATGCAAAAATATCTTTACATATACAGTCTCTCATTCAATGAAAAAGTTAAAATGAGTGGTTTATTTTGTTGGAGTAAGGTTTTTCATTAGGTTCGCAGGATTGTTTTACATGTACAGCTGTAATAGCAGTTTTGAATTATGAAGCCTTACAGTTACTGGATGAATGAACTCATTCATAATTCACATTATGCAGAAGAATATCATTAGTCTGTAAAATTATTTTTATAATAATTATAAAAATACTTCCATGCGTGGCAGTAGAAGAAAATTAAAGCTTGACGTACATTCTCCTTTATTTTATTATAGAAATATTCCCATCTACGCCAAGCAGAGGAGAAAAGTGAAACTCATTATTTAAAGAGTAAAATATGGTGGTATGTTTTTTCTTGATCTTTCATTATTTATAATTTTTAAATATTAATGAAGGTTGAAAGAATACAGTGTGTTAGTTTTTAGCACCTCATTTGTTGCCAACTTGGAATTGCTTCTGTACATAGACTTGTAAACATGTGACATTTCAAGGGTTTAATCAAACAAAGTTGTTTTTTTACTTCAAGTGCCTTTTAGTTTCATCTTGAACACAGCATGTGATGACTATTGTGTTTTATTCTTGGTGTAACATGCACTTCATGTATGACAAATTTGAGAAATACCATTTGAACATCACCAGAAAGGGCAGAGATTCTGTACAGTCGTATATAATTATGTGTTGTGGTATAATTTTTATATCAGTCTGCTTATGTAGAGCTACATTGTACTCTGTAGAAATGCTGTTAATGAATCATTATAATTATTATTATTATTATTATTATTATTATTATTATTATTATTATTATTATTATTATTATTATTATTAATTAATTAATTAATTATTATTTTTTCACTCTTTGGGCAGCTCTTGAAAAGAATAACATGCATACATGTGCCACCCCTCTCAGTTCCTAACCTCGCCTACCCCCTCCAGGATCCTGTATCAACTTCTATCATGTACCATACTACCTGTAGGCCAACACTACTTCCAGATGCAGAGCTTGACACTAAACACTGGTGTCACTGATGCAACTGATTATTTTTCACTGGCAACTAACTTTTCTTGCTTTTCACTGAAATGCTCTTGCTTGCGGGACCACTAATTCTCAAAAAAATTAGAGGCCAGATGATCCCAAGGTTTTTTCTTAAAAGTCTCACCCCGAGATGTCTGACTTACAGTGCACTAGTCCACCTTTATATCCACTAGGTCTAAATTGCAGTCATACACCCTCCCTCTCTATATTCAGACACAGAAGGCTCCATTTCCTGAATTAACAAAAGAAAATCCCTGATTACAGGCTACAGTAGGCCATGCAATAATCATAGATTGTACTTGTTGGTCTAGTAAGTTGTTGGTCTCAGACTTACCCTTCTTCTTTAGCAAGATGTAATACAGGAGACCAATAGATTTGTTCTGTCTTTGAGTGACTCCTTGATAATCAGGGTCTAGAACTGGCATGGGAAGGGAAGGTTTAACTAATAGAAACACATGCAGATGCTGTAGATTCACAACAGGGCTTTATGCTGCATGTTTATAATATGATTTGTTGTTTTTAGGGTTGGCCTTATATTAATGGTTCTTGGAGAAATAGGGAACTTCTCTGCTTATGGGTTTTCTCCAGCATCACTTGTTGCCCCTCTAGGAACCACTACTGTGATAGGTACTTGCTGTGTATTTCATAAACAAAGTTTTTGTATGAGACATTAATAAATTAAATAAGAAAACAAACTAGGTGATTGTACAAAACAACAAGCATTGTATGCTGTATATTTTTGCAATTTTCATGGCATGTAATCATCCAATGCTAGTAAAGGGTTAAAGTAACACATAACTAAACGAAATAGGAAGGAAAGACACTATTAAAACACTTGTTGTTAATTTTAGACAGTTATTATTTGAGGACTGCAGGCTTGAGTGGAGGGTTAGGAGAATACATAGATCTTGGGTTTCTGTAACTTTTGAGGATTCTTCTAACCCCCTGAGCGTTAGATGAGGCCATGTAAACATGGAAAAAGTGCTTGGTTGCTTTTATAAATTAAATTATTCTCAAAAATACATGCGAATCTAAAACATCACAACCTTGTTTACATGCTCTCATTAATTTTAAACGAGCCTGTCGACCAGTGAGAGAGCGTGTGTGTCAGTTATTTTATAATATTTGTTATGATCCTCTTGAAATAAAGTTTGTATTGTATTGTATACACTCTAGGTACTCTTAGTATTGTATTTACACTACTCGTACTAACACAATGAGATTTTTTTAAGATTACAAAATTTTCCTTATAAATTTTAAGGCAGTGTCTTTGTTCCTGTAAGAACAAAATTAATACATGTATATTAATAATGATACAGGGTAGTACAGAAAAAATACACTCAGTTACAGGGCAGTGATTGTTGAAAACATGCACATATCTCTGGATATTTTTAATCAATGTAAGTTACTTTTCAATAGCAGGTAAACATCTGGCTTGTTCTACTGCTCAGTGTGATTTTACATGTATTGCTCTTGTCTTGCAGCTAATGCTATCATTGCTGTTGTATTCTTGAGAGAAAGAGTGCGGTACCAAGATGTTTTCGGTAATGATATGTTAAGTTTAATTTTGCCAGCAACTTAAGTAAATGTGAACCATCATTTATTTCAGTCTGTGGTTCACAAGCCAACGAGGGTAATTCAAACACAAGAATTTCATGAGAAGTAAATCACAAGCAAACAATGCACTGTGTATAGAATACATGTAAAAAAAAACACTTTTTAATATGTGCTGCTAATATACATACAGTACATTGTGGTATCCAAGACGATCAAGTCTGTCAAGAAAGCATGATTGGCCTGCAGAACAGGTGTAATTTTTGCATATTTTAGGCAAACAGAGGAGAAAGCGAGGCAAGCATGAAGTCCGAGTCTCTCATGAGGGGAAGAGCATGAAAAAAATAATGCCTGTGTACATACCATTGTTCAAGCTGTTCCGGCATTCACATGCAAACATTTTTACCCAATTGGTTACATTGCATCACATTATCCTTGATTGTTTTTCAAATACAACATAAACTATATTGGCAGTAACCACAGACACAAGATCAGGTTTCAAGCAACAATTACGGAACAATGGATTTCATGTCAAAACAAGTCAGTCTGCCAAAAATTAGCTTGATCCTGCAAAAGATAAAAATCGGCCCAAAAAGTAATATAGGCCCTTTTTGCATGAAAGCCTTCAATTATAACAGGAATTTACAAAATGTAGGTAGGGCTGTCATTAAGGGCCTTAACCTGTAACACCTGTTATGGTTGAGTATGCTTGATTTTTCCTTGATGCTATCAATGGGTTAAATTGCCTGTTGATAGAATTCACCCACAAAGTAGCAAGTTTGCTTGAAGGTTACAGGCAATTCAAAAGTTAATGACAACCCTAGTGGGTTTTTGCCAAATGCACATGTATCTGCTGTTGTTACATGTACAATGATATTTAGCAGCATGTCAGTAGATTTTTTGGCACAAATTATATGTGATTGTAGTCATGTGCTTGAATGTTCCCTTGGGGTCATCTTTGCAGTGTAGACTCTAAAATAAAACTCTTTTATTTGGCTTTTACAGGAGTCACTCTTGCAATAGTTGGTGCTTTCTTGCTCATAACATTCTCAACCAAGGTACAGTAAAATGTAGTTAGCATTTTATGGACTGTTTTAAAAAGATGCATGGATATTCAAGATTATTAACTTCAACTAACAACTGCATCGCTAAATTGAGGTTGGTTGCCTGAGACATCCTGGAGCTTCTACTATTGGCAGCCAGCTCCTAAATGGAGACTGCTCCCATGGCTGGCAATTCCTGGAAACCGAGCCATGAGCCCCCACGTGGAAGGGGAGACAGGCACCTGTCACACTGAATTAACAGTGGAAAGAGGGAGGGAAGGGAGGGGGGATGCTTGAAGATGTGCTCCCATGCAAAACAACAATCACTGTAAATGCTAGTGCTGTAAAGGTTGCCAGTACATTTTTGTCCAGGGGCACATTGAAGCCTGATGCATGCACATATGGAAACACCACTGACAACTGTGGGAACGCAAGTGCCTTTTGTGGTTAACTCCATTAAATTGCATTCAACTGCATATAGTTTGTTGATACAGAAAGAGTGGAAACAATGTCATGAAATTGAACTACTTGGTGTGTTCATGAGGTACAGACAGTGTAAAACTCACAGGCCCAATTTCTTTCAATTTTCAAAATAATTGTGAGGTTGCTCTTATACATGTAACATCGTAAAGCAATTTGATTTCAGTTCAATCCTACAAATAAAATTATTGCTAAGTTTGGTTTGCTTTGACAAGCGTTTTTGTACCTGAGGATAGAAAGATCTCTGTTATGGACAAAGAAAAATGTTCCTGGTTTTCCCCCCTCCTTACTTCTGAAAAATATAAGTTCCAAAGTCCCTGAAATTTTTTTCAGTACCTCCCCCCTGCCTGCCCTCACACGATCTCTGCTCTTATTTGGAGTAAGAAAGGGATCCCCCATCTCACCCCCCACCCCCACTCCCCTCTCCAACTAACCATGTTTTTTTGACATGACTTCGTCCACCACTATTCTTCAAAACATATTTGAGTAAACTATGTTCTTATCAAACAGGAATTTTCTGAATTGACCGGAAAGGAATTGGCTAGTTATCTACGTCAGTGGCCTTTTCTTGTATATCTGGTATGTCTCTTTGTTTCACTTCACTTCACAAATAAATTAAATGATAAATTAATGTGAATTTGTTTTGACTGGAAATATCTACTTAAAATTCTACGTTTGAAACTGTTCTTGTTTACAGAGTCTGCTAAACAAATTCTTTACTATTCACTCAGAGAAAACTCTGGCAGGTAGTCTAATGTTAAACCTATTGTTTCTAGGGTCTGGAAGTTGTACTGTTTTGTGTTTTACTGCTTGTTCAATGGCGCTATGACCTAGAAAATGTGGTTATCTTTCTGCTGCTTGTTGCACTGTTAGGTAAGTTTGGAGTGGGTGCTATTAAATATGACAAATTCTGTATGGTTTATAACATTACTTTAATTAACATTTTAACATCATAAGCAGTGTCTAGCATGAATTCTATAGACCTGTTCCATGTTCAAAGTAGTCAGCTTCTTGTTTTGTTTTCTTGGACCATAAAACATCAAGTCAATTACATGGCAATTAATTTACAATTTAATGCTGTAAAGTAAAAAGTGTTGGTTAAGTAAGCCAAAAGGGACTTGGCTACTTAAAGCAGACACCAGTTTGAGTTTCAGAAGGCTTTCTATTTACTGTTAAAGAGTCAATTGGTAATCATTTTATATTAGCGGAGCTCCGGTGGCCCAAAGGGCCACCAAGCGGAGCCCCATAACCATATAGGGAAAAAGAAACCCATGAATTGATGTTCTCATGGTTATCATGGGCAGCGGTATTGCTTGTGGGGCGCGTACGCTTGACGGCAACGACAACGACGGTGGAGTCGTGCAACATGGCGGCCATACTCCAAATAATATATAGGTTGACAGAGACATGCAGCCTTGGTTTAGCGTGTACTTCTTTGATATTGGACATCCATGTTATGATCAATTGACACCTGTCAAAACAAGGTATCTGCTGACCAGTATCACCCGACCATATCATGGGGTCAAGTCTACAACTTATCGAGGTCACGTTTTTTTAAGTTGACCCCTGACCTAGTGCTGGTTTTCGATTGGATTGCGAGCTCATGTCAGGTTAACTTGTTTAAAACAGAGCCGGATTGTTCAGAAGCCGGCTAGCCCAGGATTGAAATTTATTCGAATTATAACTTTTTCTTCTATTTAAATGTTTTTGCTGCTTTGTTTTGTGTTTATAAAACTCAAACAGAAAACCTCATCGCAAAGTTACAAAACTCAAATCAAAATTCTACCTTTTCCTGGATTGGCTCAATCGGGCTCTGAATAACCTGGCCAAGGAGCTACGCTTTTAGGCTGGCTTAAATCTATATATTATTTTATTTTTAGTCTGAAGTCATTATTAGTAATTCACAGTCAGTTAACCTATTAAATTAACGAATCAATGAATCAATAAATTAAAACCTATTAAGGCAAAGGCAACCTTGTAAGTGAATTTGAGTCTCTACATTGCTTGAAACAAACCAATTGTGGGTTGCAATTATAATGATTATTATTTTCTTAAAAAAGAAGTGTTTGTACTGAAGTTTACATTTAACAGAGAGAGCAATTTTAACTGGCCTCTTCCTGTCTCCAAAAAGTAACCAGTTGAACACTGCATAAAACCTGTAATTATAGTGTTAGACAAGTGTAACTTAATATTTCTTCGCCAAGAAATGTTCTGAGTGTCAAAAGTTGCTAGACATTAATTATCATTTTAGAAAATAGCCCAAGGAAAATACCTGCACTGATTGGTTAATAATTATGTTTATATAACTCGATAGAAACACAAAACAGTTGTCGTAGTCACGGGCAAGAGTCACGGCATTCCCTTGTGTGCTAAGCTTGAAGAATATGTCCAAAAATGTTGAATACCAACCTCACAGGTGAGAACAAACCGGTAAAGAAAAAACAATGATTTGCAAACTTGGAAGTGAGCGAGTTGGATGTTTTATTAGACTCTGCACAGTCGCAAAACACAAAGTACAACTCTTCGTTTGCAGTTTCAGTTTACAAAGGTAAGTTTGAGAAAAAAAATGTTCATTACAAGAAAATGCTCGGTTTGAATACCAAAATTTCAATTTAACTCTATGAAATTTACGGGAAATTCAAACTTTATTTGTTCTCAGAATGGGCCCAGCACAAAAATGTTGAAAAACCACTTCATGAACAAAGTGACCAGGAACTTGACAACAACTTACGAGCATTTTATGCTGAGGCCAGAAACAAAGAAGACAAAGAATACGGAAAGTCAACATTATTGTGTCTGAGGAGCGGAATTGAACGATATCTTAACTTCCCTCCTTACAACCAAGGTTTAAAGTTCTCACAAAATCCAGTGTTCAAAAATTCAAACATGATGCTGAATGCGAAAATCAAAGATTTGAAACAACAAGGCAAGCAAAATGTTAAATACAAACCTGATATTTCTGCTCAAGACCTACAGAAGCTGATTAGAAGTACCATCCAGTACTGTCTTCCTGAACTCCCATTGGCTTATTAAGAAATGTTTAGTTCCATATGACTCTTTACTGGTGCCACAGCGCCCGTGAGGGTCAAAGAAATCTGACCTCGTCAAGTTTAAAGTTCCTCAACGACGAAAACAACTGTCCATACGCCACAATGACACGGGACGATTTGACGAAAAATCATCCTGGCGGTATTGGCGATGTGGAAGGCTTCGAAAAGGAAGGAAGATTATACCCAATAACAGATGAGCTGAGTGATGGTTTTAATGCTTTGCAGTTCTACATCTCCAAGCTAAATCCAGAATGCACAGCCTTCTTCCAGTACCCAAAGCGAAAGTGGTCTCCTTCCAACAGCATTTGGTACGAAAACCGCCCACTAGGCATACAAAAGTTGGGCACGATAGTGAAATATATGAGCGAAATGGCTGGCATTTTGAAGAAGCACACAAATCATTCAGTGAGGGCAACGGCAATTACCCTCTGGTCCAATGCTGGCCTTTCTAATCGCACATAATGGCTATATCCAGTCACTGAAATGAGCAGTCTTTGTGGAGCTACAACGCGCGTACTTCATCAGCGCAACTACAACACAGCAGCGATGTGCTATAGAATGCACTTGGCACGACTTCAGTCCCATCTACATCAGTTCAGATCCATCCACAAGCTCCACAGGCCCAGATATTATCCCAGAGTGCCCAGTCTTTTTACAGAAATGCCACCTTCACCAACATATTCTCAGGTTGCTCAATTAATTGGCAGTGTGCAAGTGGTCGTCAAACCATGTGGCAAAGTAGATCAATCTACAATGCCTGTCTACCCTTGTTTTGGCTCCAGTTAACGCATCAGCCAAGTTATTTCTTGCTATTTTGTGGACTTTGAGGCCATTGCAAATTTCTCTCTATTTTTGTTACAAAACAGTGACCTTCGGCATTGTGCCATGCATGTCGAACAGTTGATTTATTTCGGTCAATTCACTCACTTACCATTGATTGATTGATCAGGTTAATGATGTGTAAATCACGTGGTGTAGAGAATCTACGTTTTGATGATAAATAAAACCATCAAGTTTTCTTCGTTTTTCGTTATTTTCCTTGGGCTATTTGCTAAAAGAATTAGAAAACATTTTCTTCGTGTTTCTATCAAGTTATAGAAACACTTGTGAAAGTTTGGGAGAACTCAAAAAAGCAGTGGAAACAATCGCCTGCAGCTTGTGTTCCCACAGCATTTCTCATTCTCCCAAACTTCCACTCGTGTTTCTGTAACTTGATAGAAACAAGGAAAATGTTTTCTATTTCTTAAATATTAATGTTTTTCAGGTTCCTTGACTGTGATATCAGCCAAAGCTGTGTCGTCAATGATAAACATCACACTGGGTGGAAACAGTCAGTTAGGGCATCCACTGTTTTATGTCATGTTGATTGTAATGATCACCACAGCAATTGCCCAAGTCAAGTAAGTTAATATATCATTTACTTTTCTAATTACCAACATTGAGTTTCTCTTTGTAATATCCCTGCAAAGTAAGTCTTCTGATCATACTTTAAGAATACAAAAAATTTATCTTTTAACCAAATGAAAGTTGTCTTGATATAGATAGGGCTTAATTTATTTCAATTAGCTGGATTGAAACAGATGTTGTTAGGCTCTTTTGTTACTGGAGGAAAGTGCGAAACAACAAATCTTTACTTGGACAGCAATGTGTATGGCGGTGAATCCTCCTACCCAGTGTGATAGAAATTGTACTTTGACACTGGGACATAGAAGAAGTGTTATTTAAAGTGCCCCTAACCCCTAAATTTTTCTTAGCCGGCAAAAAAGTCCTTTTTGTTCTGATCACATTGGTGAAAAAATTATGGTCGTACGATTTTTCCTCGATTTTCTGTGATTTTTTAAAATTCGAAAAATACGCACCACTGTGGTTCACGGCCAAGTTAAAAGGAGAATGAGCCGAGTCGGACTGTGACGTCAGCTGGGGAAGGCATTTCGCTTGGAGAGATGATATAGAGGGTGAAGAGACTGCAGATCAGAGGTCACAAAGGGATTGTTCAGAGGAAAATTTTTACTACAATGCCTTATGTGTGTTGCTGCGAATTGCCGTAATGTGGTGGATCTGTCTAAATGTATATTTGTACACAACATACCTTCCTTTGGCGATTAAACAACGATTTCGTGAAAATACAACAGGCCAAGTAGGAACCGATTCAAGCAACAGTTTCTCAGGAATATGCCTTGATGGAAACTGTTACTAATGATTGGAGCGTTATTATTTTTTATCGATCTTGTGATTACATCTCATATCTCCCTTGAACTAGCAAATACAGTCTTGCCGAACTGGAAACTTGTGTTATATCACAGTGTTTTGGTTGTCAGCCGCTCTGATTTCATTCAGTCGTTGTCTTCTTGTTTGTTGACACAAGATAAATAGGCGAAGTGAAGCGCTGCGATCACGACCAGCTTTGAAATATTCAGATTCCATAGCTTGAAGTGGACAAATATCATTGTACTTAGAACCCTGCGACGAAAAAACTATAGCTGCGGCTTATTACGTGTAATCTATTTTCCGAAAAGATCGCGAAGCAAATAACTTGCCGCTTTGTGTATTTAGAAAACTGTGTTTATTTACATATTGTTTTTTTCACTCTTAGGGGTTGATTGTCAAATTGAAATTCTTGAATTTTTGGTAATCTATATTGATGTTATTGACAGGCAGAGGAATGCTCGTTCTCGTCGGAAAATCTAAATTGTTCCTTCCCAACCTCGCTTCTCAAGTGAGACGAGCTCGTGAAATCGGCTGGCTCTCTGATTCTTTGTTTGTCTTGTCGCTTTGTGTGAAATTCTGTATTCAATTTTATTTTCGAGTAAACTTCTGAATTCGACGCTAAGTAGGGTTCATTGTATTCGGGGACCATATAACACATACAACAAAGTCAGACAGAAAACTGGCAAAGATCGAAAGGATATAAACAAAAGCGTGACCTTTGGGTGTCCCGTTTTTTGTACTTTTCAGTATTTGATTTCAAGCTGTAACAAATGTTATTTGATTTTTTTATTATCGATGCCACTGGATATTGGCTGCATCTTGGTGATTTTTATAGCTCTTCCTCTTGCTTGGAGGTATTTCTAATTCACGATGAGGGAAGTAAGCATTTAGTGAAGCCACGAATGAAGGTCACTGAAGCGATGCAAATAATCACTAGTACTTGCATGTTTATTTCATCTTATTTCAGTTCGAAGGCATGCATTTACCATCATTCGCTACAACTTTTGGTTTTCCTTGTTCCTTTTCATCATCTTGTTTTAACAAGTCTTCATCAGCAATTGGTTCATAGGTATATAAAGCAAGTTAATCCAGACACATTCTGACAGACTTTCGATTCCTCGCTTTTACTTGGCGTCACTTTGATGTCTTCCATGCTACTCTCTGGGAGAGAACAGATAGTCAGAGACCTCGGACTC
>JAHPZR010011363.1:5000-11740 GCA_019787425.1 Platygyra sinensis | reverse complement strand
AGAAGGCCAAGCTGATAAAATGATTGAAAACATGACATAGGCCCACTGCAGAAAAAACGTGAGAGGACTGGGAAAAGGAGTTATGGCGTTGTTTTTTCGTTTGTTTGAAAAATACTAAGATGTTTCAAATGAAAGCCTCAACTAAATTTTGAGTGTGTTCTTTACTACGAATGGAAAAAGTATTTTGGAGGGAGGGGAAAAAAATGGCAAAAAATGGTAGGCTCTTTCAAATGTCAACACGGTACCCAAAAAAATAGAAGAATGTTTGTATGGGATTGGAGTAGACAGGCCAAAATTATTATACCAAAAAAAACGGTAGAAACCGATCCCCACGCGCGAAGAGAGAGGAAAAAGATAAAACAGCAATGAAAAATAAACAGCAAATGAAATTGAAAACAAAGTACAATAATAAATTGCCCGATATTTTCAGTTTTCAAAAAAACAAACCTTCTACGTACGGGGACTAAAAGAAAAAAGAAGTTGTTTGTATCCGGGCCGGATTGCTCAAATTTTGCACAAAAAAACTTTTGCATTTGGGACAACTTTTTTTCGCTGAAAAAAAAACTCTTAAACTTGGTTGGGTAGCTTTTTTATTTCATGAATATTTCAGCTGAAAATGTGTTTATTTGAAACAATCTAATCAATATAAGAAAAACTCGCCCCCAGTAACTCTCACGTTTCTAGCAAATGGGCTATATAAGAGGATATTACATGACTTGCGCGCGTGGATATGAATTTTATCTTCGGAGTGTTCCAACTCGATTATCTCCAACGTTATGGTGGGCCCCATTAGGGGCCATTAGAGCTTTTTCTATATCTTTCCTGTTTTTTTTTCTTAATTTTACTTTATCTTTTTCTTTTTTTTTCCTTTTTAATTTCCCCGTTTTTTTTTTTTTAATTTTATCTATTTCATTTTTAAAATTTTCTTACTGTAATAATATACTGCAAAAAAGAAAAAAAGAAAAAAAAATTAAAAGTAAAAAAAAAATAAGAGCATGTTAAAAAAAAAAAAAAAAAAAAAAAATTGCACGTGGCCCATGAGGGCCATAGGCCCATAGAGGCCATAGCCCATCAGGCATTTCGACTTTAGATATCCCACAATACACAGACGGTAAATTTCGCAGGAAAGACAAAATGGCTGCGAGAGTCGATTGCCAAGAAGATGATAATTTGAGAGACGATTTGGTCAAATATGTGAGGTAAAATTTGCGCCGAAAGAAGATTTTAGACTTAGTTCAAATGGAGCCCTCGTACTTTCACTCGTCGACTCCAATATTTCCACATCCAGTTTACGGATTATAGCGTGGATATTGACGATGCACGCGAAGCTGATGAGGAAGAGATGAATGGTCCTGGCAGTCTACTCGGCTACAGAGCTTTGCATCAGAAAATCCGTGAAGTTCATGGCTTGAGCGTGCCCAGAAATCTAGTATATGCCATGATGACCGAGGTGAACCCACAAGGACTCATTATTTATATTATCTTGTTTTTATCTAAGTTTCTTTATTACCTTATTTATTATGTACGTTTTATGTAAATTATTTATTATTCTGTAATTATTCCTCCTAGTATAGTCATTACTGTTTTAGGAGTACTA
The DNA here is from genome assembly GCA_019787425.1 of Platygyra sinensis. Lineage (NCBI taxonomy): Eukaryota > Metazoa > Cnidaria > Anthozoa > Scleractinia > Merulinidae > Platygyra > Platygyra sinensis. The sequence goes on along the minus strand of JAHPZR010011363.1, from coordinate 10,143 downwards.
TGATTAAAGATTAAAGATTAAAGAGGTGGTGTTGAAAAACCTCAAAGGCCACAAAGAAAGAATGCATTTATATCAAACGTAAGCAAACCACAACTATTTAGTTTCTTTATAAGCCTTTAAACTCAAGCAAGACATGTTGGAGTAATCCCCCCTACCTAGGTTAATTAACAATTATTGGACAAGGTTGAGCAAAATATCGTAATTTGTCAGTGACGAGCCATTCTCGTTCCCAAAGCCCACGATCCGTCTGGCTTGGGGCAGGTATCGAGAGCTCTGGGAGCAACAATTTCAGGCATGCGCCATAGATGCAGACTGCGTGAAACCGGATGGGCAGAACTCGGTTATTTCCTTTGTTATTTAATTAAAGGGCTCTTATGAGCCAACTCATTCATGCTCTTAGCCATGAAATGACTTAAGTTTCTTGTGTATTATAGCGTTTAACAATGTTGGTGGTGCATCAATAAGCATCAAGCTTCTTCTTGACATGTATCTTAGCTATCAGCAGGCTTACAATTGACTGATTGGGTAAATGAATCATTTGCTGTACAATAGATTAGGACAATATAGCATCATTCTTTATGTTTTGTTGTCAAGCATTTGTGTTCATTGTTTAGTAAATGTTGTGTCATCTAAATGAAGTGAAAGCCTCATTCACTGTTTGCTTGTTACAGTTTATGTATGGTATTTTTTTCAAAAAATGTAAGTGATTAGTGCAACATTTATCAGTAAACCTTGAGAAAGCTTGTGTAACTGTTTTAAACATGTACCATAATACAAAAAGTACAGGTCTAGATGAAATTAATGGTGGTGAGCTACAAATTGTACATCAGTTATCTGCTGGCTAAATAAAGTTGAAAGTGTGTTAGCCCTGTTTCAAACGTCGTGCTACTGCCGTGCCGAACTCAAATGAAATAGTAGCCATTTCGATTTAAGCTCGGCAGTAGCACGCCGTTTGAAACCATTAAGCACGGCACGGCTGAATTAAGTTCGGCACGACTACTTAGCACGGCAGGCCTTGTCGTGCCGCACGGCAGTAGCACGACTTGGTTTCAAACGGCGCGCTATTGTCGCACCGAACTCAATGCATAAGTTTATTTAATGTATTTTGCATTTTTTGCATACTATTACGCATGAGCACAAATCAAAAACAGAAAGACAAAATGGCATCGTGACGCAAAGATTTAAGCGATTTGCCCGAAAGCTTGAGAGAAGAGAAATCCGACGGTAACAAAAGCTACTCGGACGTTTCCCAAGCTGTATGAAAGAGATATTCACCTGCATCGTTCGACAGAAAACGACAAAGAGATTTAAGCGAATCCGATACAAGTTTGTTGAAATCGTTTTTCACTACAGTGGTTCCAAACTGTGTTCTACGAACCACGTTTCCTTTCGAAATGCCGGCACGATCCTAATACAGCAGCTTGCTGCTGGCTCTTGTTAAAGGAAACCAGCGGAGAATAAATGAAAACACTTGCAAAAGTAATCTTCTCCTTGCAATAACAGTATCTATTCACCTCCACTTCGGTGTATAATTGTCAGGAATTGTTAATTATAATCAATATGGACTGTTGAGTCCACTTGCGGTGTCTTCTGGCATTTGAAATTGTCCGGCTTAAACAAACTTCTCGCGATCTTTGCTAAGGTTTCCCTCTGCCATTTTGATAGGGGAAATACCGCTGGATGGATGGTTGGTTTTCTCCTGGTTTTGTCTTTTGAATTTGGCACGACTGTATTAGGTTCGACGTTTGAAACCACTGCCGTGCTATCGTGGTGCCACTGCCGAGCCAAATACATTTGAGTTCGGCACGGCAGTAGCACGACGTTTGAAACAGGCCTAAGCTTGGTTTTCGAAGGAAAGCGTTGAAGTCTGATGGAGTCAGTTTGCCAAGACAATCCACCGTGAACTCAAAGTATTTATCATTTAAAGTTCTTGGGTTGTCATTGTCATTATTCATTTGACTGTATTATTGTTTATAATAATTACTGTTTACTTTTTTTGTTAAATAACTATTATGGCTAGCCAGGAATAATCCAGTAGATGTAACATTAACTGCTGCCCCTGAAATTAAATAGATAAAAAAGATGAAGGTATAAATAAAAATAATTTGGAAGATACCAGAAATAGGGCACATCCCTTTTTAGTAAACCCGGGCCTAGCAGGACAAGAGTCTTGAGTGAAAGCAAACACACTGCAGATAACTCTGATCAACTCTGTTTTCCGGACAACCTGAGATATTGAATAGATTATTTACCTGCATTTCAATCCCATTTGGGTGACTACAATAGTCACCAAGTGTTACACAGCTTTTAAGATTGTCAGTTTTGGTATCACGGTTAGATTCATTAAACTTGATGTCTTGTTTTGCCTGATCGTTCTGGGTCTACGCGTGTAACAAACGAGCGACGATAATCAGCAACGAAGCTCAGATTCCATTCCACTTTATGCATTTCAGGATATCATCTGTTACTGATAATATTATTATTCGACTTAGGGCCATTATTATAAAGCAATAGTAGTCATCTGGCATTTCAGTGGAACTAGCAATTTCATAACGCTGTAAATAGGCTTATTAGTGAATGGAGCTTTATAGCAATTGTCACGCAGCGATCGTAACCCTGGCGAATATTTCTGGACTCTTCGTCTGAAACAGGAAGAAGCTTGATGCTTATTGATGCACCACCAACATTGTTAAACGCTATAATACACAAGAAACTTAAGTCATTTCATGGCTAAGAGCATGAATGAGTTGGCTCATAAGAGCCCTTTAATTAAATAACAAAGGAAATAACCGAGTTCTGCCCATCCGGTTTCACGCAGTCTGCATCTATGGCGCATGCCTGAAATTGTTGCTCCCAGGGCTCTCGATACCTGCCCCAAGCCAGACGGATCGTGGGCTTTGGGAACGAGAATGGCTCGTCACTGACAAATTACGATATTTTGCTCAACCTTGTCCAATAATTGTTAATTAACCTAGGTAGGGGGGATTACTCCAACATGCCTTGCTTGAGTTTAAAGGCTTATAAAGAAACTAAATAGTTGTGGTTTGCTTACGTTTGATATAAATGCATTCTTTCTTTGTGGCCTTTGAGGTTTTTCAACACCTTCTCTTTAATCTTTAATCTTTAATCATAGTACTCCTAAAACAGTAATGACTATACTAGGAGGAATAATTACAGAATAATAAATAATTTACATAAAACGTACATAATAAATAAGGTAATAAAGAAACTTAGATAAAAACAAGATAATATAAATAATGAGTCCTTGTGGGTTCACCTCGGTCATCATGGCATATACTAGATTTCTGGGCACGCTCAAGCCATGAACTTCACGGATTTTCTGATGCAAAGCTCTGTAGCCGAGTAGACTGCCAGGACCATTCATCTCTTCCTCATCAGCTTCGCGTGCATCGTCAATATCCACGCTATAATCCGTAAACTGGATGTGGAAATATTGGAGTCGACGAGTGAAAGTACGAGGGCTCCATTTGAACTAAGTCTAAAATCTCCTTTCGGCGCAAATTTTACCTCACATATTTGACCAAATCGTCTCTCAAATTATCATCTTCTTGGCAATCGACTCTCGCAGCCATTTTGTCTTTCCTGCGAAATTTACCGTCTGTGTATTGTGGGATATCTAAAGTCGAAATGCCTGATGGGCTATGGCCTCTATGGGCCTATGGCCCTCATGGGCCACGTGAATTTTTTTTTTTTTTAAACATGCTCTTATTTTTTTTTTACTTTTACTTTTTTTTTCTTTTTTTCTTTTTTGCAGTATATTATTACAGTAAGAAAATTTTAAAAATGAAATAGATAAAATTAAAAAAAAAAAAGAAAATGAATATAAAAGGAGAAAAAAGAAAAAGATAACGTAAAATTAAGAAAAAAAACAGGAAAGATATAGAAAAACTCTATGGCCCTAATGGGCCACCATACACTTGGCCGATTCATTCTTTCGTTTTTATAGATCATCAGCGTTGACTTAAAAGTGGCTACGTCACGGTATTTTGAGTTATTTTGACCATCGACGAAATTACCTTTAAATTGAAAGAAACCTGAAAATAATACCTTGGACATAAGGACATAATAATAAACCATAAAGAAACAAGGATGGTTAAAAATGGCGAAGATTGACCCGGATTGCAAACAACGAAATTGAAAAATTTAGGCTAATTTTTAAAATTAACCGTATAACTTTGATGCAGCTCCTTTAATGATAATAGCATGACTCTGCCTCGTACGAGTTTCGATTCTCCATGATATAGTTTCATTATTTTCCAAATCTATTATTCCTTTTTAATATGTTTTCTAAATTGCTTCACGTTTTGTTCACTACACAATGAAAACCTGCATGCTGTCGGCATTTTATATTTGTTGATTTTTTTTTTTAATATTCAGTTAACAACGCTGGCTTCGGCTGCTTTACGGTCCTGGAATGCATGACTATGGAACAAGTCAAGCAGGTATTCGAAGTGAATTTTTTCGGCGTCGTTCGTCTGATCCAGGCCGTTCTCCCTGGCATGAAAGCGAGGCAGAGTGGCTGCATTGTGAATGTGAGCAGTATGGGTGGAGAATTAGGCGTTCCATTTAATGGCATCTACTGTGCGTCAAAGTTTGCTCTGGGCGGACTAACAGAGTCGCTGGCACCCGTGTTGAGGCAGTTTAATATTAAGTAAGTATTTCTGTTTTTATTCTTAAAATATTGTGATCGTTGAGAGATTATGTTTCTCAATCAGTGACACAGGCAAACTCGGCTGAAGGAAAAAATCCGAGTACTCCCAACAGGAGTCGACTTTCCGATGAGTAGTTCGGATACCTTACCACGGAGCCATAAGACATTCGTGGTGGCTAGGTCATCAAACTAGGTTCGTATCACAAACAAGATTGAAATGGCGATGCTATGCTCTTACGTGATGATGACTGAATTAATAGATGGTATATTTTGTTGCCTTGTAATTAATTATGATGATAACCTTTATTTGTTTACACTAGTAATAGTTATCACTAAAGCTGCCAAGGCTTTCTTTAATTTCTGCTTATTGAAAACAATAATCAGTATTGAACGTTATTGTATGGAACAAAATTTTATCCTTTTTTTTTGTAAGCTATATATCACTCATACTGTTCAAGTAACTCAGGCATC
>JAHPZR010011363.1:0-2500 GCA_019787425.1 Platygyra sinensis | reverse complement strand
CGCCGATACAGTCGTCAATGTAGCGACAGTAGAGGTCAGGTTTGGGGCCGTTGTATTGATTGAAAAATTGGTGTTTAATGTAGCCTACGAAAAGATTGGCGTAGCTGGGTCCCATTTTGGTACCCATGGCCACACCATTGATTCTTTTATAATAACTGTCAGCGAATGAAAAACAGTTTAGTGTTAAAACTAGTTCAGCCAGGCGAAGCAATGTTTCCGAGCTTGGTTCCTAAACGGTATGTAAGTAAAAAAAAAACGTTTGAGGGCTAGAAGACCTTCGCCATTAGGGATGCCGGTGTAAAGAGATGTAATATCTATAGTGAAAATAAGTTTTTCTTTGCCCAGGAAATTGAAATCGCGCAAAATTTGGAGTGTGTGTTGACTGTCTCTGTCTGACTGTTGACTGATCTGACGATATAGGTGCCATAATTTTGTCTAAATAGCTAGAATTGAGTTTGGTAGGGAAACTACACGCAGAGACAATAGGTCGGCCTGGGTTGTTAGGTTTGTGAATTTTAGTAAATACATGAAGTTCTAGGAGTTGTGATGATGAGATTAGTAGCAGAAGCCGGCAATTCTTGTTTGACTATAAGGTCGTTAATCTGCGTTAATAGTGCTCTTGACAATTTGTTGGTTAGAGGGAGTGAGATCTTTATCGACTTTAGCATAAAAAAAGGTGTCAGAAAGTTGCCGCAAAGCTTCTTTTTGGTAGAGGTCGGCCTGCCAAACAACTAAAGCGCCGCCTTTGTCGGCCACTTTGACAATTATGTCTTTGCGCTTACTAAGATTTTGTAGCGCCGGCCCTCAAATCCGTTCCGACGAAAGAGTGAAACTTTGGTGTTTACGATTGAAAATTTAGTTTATTGATGTCATGACCGGCATTTATTGATGAAAAAAAGTCCTAATAGATGCGACTGGCCCTCGGGGGAGTCCACTATGGATGGATCGAGTCTAGAAGGCGTCTCGAAAAGATCTTTGTCCGAGGTGTTAGAATCATTCCTCTTTGTCAAGGAAAAAAAGCTTTTAAGTTGAACGCGGCGAATAAATTTTTTTCAACATCTGTCGATCTTGCTTAACCGGAGAATTCGTCAAGTTTTGTTTCTTTTTTGGATAAGGAACAAAATTCACGAGCCCTTACTCGAGGACGGAGTTCCTGTGCGTCGGAAAGGGAAGATTTTCTGGAATAGAAACAGCGTACGGTGCTAAGGGGCTTTGCAAGTGACGAGTCACAAGTTGTTAGGAGGACCTGATTTATCCTGGTTTCCTGTAGATTTCATGGGCCTTAATTTGGGTGTGAGAATGGGTTAAAAAGGTTTAGAATTGACCGCTGTCGCTGGTGATGTTGGTGCGAATGAGATTGAAAACTAACAGATAGCTGGACAGATTTTAGACAGTTCAGAGCGGGCATTTGTAAGAATTTGGTTTGTCGAGGTAGGCACAGAAAGCCGACAAAACTCTAGAACAAAAATTTATTGTTTCAAATCGGCACTCTTATCCTCACGGTATCAACGAATCGCGTTTTTCATAAGGATCAACCTAATTTATTTCTGTTGATTTTTTTCACGTTGCCCGGCACCAACCAATAGCGTAGGTCCAATTTCTCTATGTCAACCACACGGACAGAAAAACCCACGAATTCCTCCGATTCGCTCCGACGAAGGGGCTAGCGCTCAAAAGAAACACGTCCAGCTTTTCGAATCTACTCTACCGGGTGGCTACTGATCACATTATCACTCAGTTATAAAACAAATTATCCGATAAAAACGCATAATTTCCGTTTTACCTTGCCAATGGTTTTCAACAGCGATAAATTTTTCCCAAACTGTTTTATCCCAAAGAATAAGCGCATTTCTTTGCACAGACAGGTCTACAATATTTCTGAGAAACCCGAAACAAGGTTTCGCTGCGCGGAACTCAGGGGTTTTCGCTGCATGTGTTGTCACACAAGTATCCTCTCAAAAGACTAATTGGGGAAACGGGAACACAAGACGGTTGACGTCCGTGTCGGGATTCCGTCAACGCGCGCATAAGCCTCAAAAGCGAAAGAAGAAGCCCAGGCCAGTCAGTAGATGAAATCTGCTTGGCGACTAATATCCCCCTGATCCCTCCCTCCCACGTGAATGCATTAGCAAGAGGGCAATTGTTTAAGCTTCATTAGACCAATCAAGCGTGAGAGCCAAAAGCAGTGAACGGTTGCTGCCAATTGGCACACGAAATCCGTAAGCGCGCGGATGCGGAAATAAAAGCGGACTAGTCGAAAGCTGCATTTTCGCGAAACGTTATATGGCGGAACGCGCTTGGTTTTTTGAATGGATCAGGTCAATTGAATCCACACGAGAAGAAGCGTCAAAAACCTTGTCAGTTTATCTTGGTGTTCGATTTGGAAGCCGGGCAATTCTATTTCTGGTGAGAAATCGGCTTCGCGCATGGATAACCGGTCTGAAATTGAGCAAATTTCCACCGTTGTCTCTTCTTATAGCGTATAGCACAGTCAACGCAA
>JAHPZR010011361.1:0-16003 GCA_019787425.1 Platygyra sinensis | reverse complement strand
ATGGCTATTATAGTATTGTATGTTTTTACATTTATTACTGCTTTCTGTCAATACCCTTTTTAAATATCCTTTCAATGCGATCAAAGTAGATTTCTAGTTTTATGGATTTGCAATTTTTGGCATCGGGGACGATGCTTTGTTCAAGCAGGGGGGCATGTTGTGAGCCAAATATGTGAAAATTATGGTTTTTTAGGTAAGCTTAGTTTTGGGCAAGGCCATATATGTGGAACACTCGGTTCTCGAACGCCTTTTCCGTTTGCCGTGGAAAAGTTTTATTCTTGAACCCTTTGTTCTATTGTCTCGGGCGTAGCTAGGGCTAATATAATAGTGGTTACATTGTAAAGATTGAATGGTAGTTCCAGTAGTAGTAGCAGTAGACATTGAAACGCTGTAGCTGAAGACGTAGAAGTCCACAAGATTAAACTTCGTAAAATCACAAGTCCAAGATTCTCGATTCCTGTCGTTATCTTGTCAAGCGAGTGCCAATTCAGTCCCCTACAAGCGTAGCGGAGAGCCCATTCATTCCGAACGACAAACGTGCAGGAGAAGCAAGTTTAGTGAAGCACTCTGCTTGGAAGAATTTGTAAGTCCAGTGAAACCCAGATTCTGGTGACATCGTGCCATTACAATTACACCTTGACTCTCCTTCTGTTCCTCCACCGGTGGCGATCAACCATACTGTGGTAAATGACCTTGATGAGCTTTACGAATATTACGATCAGTTCAGCTTAACCTAAGATAAAGCTGACAGTATGATTAGCCAGATAGAGGTCACAACGGAAACCACCTGGACTACCCGGCCTACGCCTTATGTGGGTTATCTGCCTTTAATTTCATCATGTTTCGTGTTGCATTCCGCTGTATCCACAGCCTTGATTGCCGCCGTCTTGCTGACAAGTAAACCGCCTTATTTGTTGAATCCTCGCCACGTGAAAGCGTAAAACCTGTTGTCTATAAACCATCTCACTCTCACAGAGTTTGCAAGCGTTTCGAGAAGCCGGTCAAACAAGGTCACCAGAATACCAAAATCCAAAAGTCCGTCGAGCCCATGGTCAAAAAGACACAAGGCCCTGAAGACAAATTTCGTTGAACATTGAATTTTGTTGAATCGAACATTGAACTTCTTTGAACACTAAAATGAGTTATGTAATTAATCTAACGGCCAGTAATTTTGCTAGACAGTTAGATGAGGTCGCAGCTTCTAACTTAGCTTCAGTTTGTGGTTTGTTTGCGTCGTTTAAGTCTCAGAATAGTAGTTCAACTTCAGAGCAAACAATACGCAATTTCCAGGTTGACAAGACCTTTTCATGGCAATGCTTCGATTTATGTTTGGGTCTGTTTTCCAGGTTTGGTCGGTGCTTGATTTGGGAAATCGGTAATATTGTCGAATTTGTTTAGTTGCGTGATTATTTTAGGCTCAATAAACGTTTTCTCATTGACCTATTTCGTGCGCCGTTTCCTCCCAGTTATTGCAACTCTTTCAGAGAAAACCAATTTTGTAAGGTACTTTTTTCTTTGAAAGTGCCAGGATTTCTTTTTTAGCTCAGAGTCTTACGTTATTTGCTACAAATCTGGAGGGCGATGAAATTTTTATATTCAACGATTTAATGTCTGCAAGATCAACTTTCCACCTTCGAAGTTTGATCGAACACCGTCTTCATGAATTGCAAGATTATTTCCTTTTTGGTTTGTGTAAAAAGTATCATTATTATTTTAACTACTGCGATTGCAGCAGGTATGAATCGGCAAATCATGATAAGAGAGTGGACATGTACATTTTGCCGTGTAATGAAAAACAGTGGATCGCGCCTAGACTGGATGTGTATTCCATGCGACGACCTGACTGTTTTTTTTGCTGCTTCCGTTCAGGGAAACCGTTTTTGCAGTCTTTTTTAGATGCCCTTCTTGCGGCCATCAATTGCCAGCATCGTTCACGGCATGATTCACCTGGCTCGTGATACATCAACACGCTGCTCATGACGATGAAAAAAGGAAGATTATCTTAACGCGGTTGAATTAGTTTAACAATATTAATGCACTATAACATGTATTTGTACTTATATATCTACATTTTTTTTATAATTTTTACTACTACTTTATTAACTTTGTACGCTCGTAGATGGCTACAATAGTATGTGTATGTTTTTACATTTATTACTGCTTTTTATCAAAACTTTATCAATATTCCTCTTTCAGCGCGATCAAAGTAGATTTCTAGTTTTATAGTTTTGCAATTTTTGGCATCGGAACGACCCTTTGTTTAAGAAGGGAGGCATGTTGTAAAGCCAAATATTTCCACAGGTATCAACAATCAGCTGGGAAAATCAGTTGAAAGCAAATGTTGTTTGGCTATTGAAGATAGATTGTCTTAAGCCGAAACAATCGCAATTAAAAAGGAAAGAAGACAGAATTGAAAAAGGGAAAGAAAAGATGGATGGAGGGTACTGTAAGTGGCAAGTCATTGAAGTCATTGCATCCATAAATCATCTACGTCAAAGTTATCAGCCACCTAGACCAACAATATAAGGCAATACAGCACTCTACAAGAAACATTTGCCACTCTTCTTTTATGGACTGGCATTTGAAAAAAAAAACCTTTCATTAAGGCAAAAGAATTTAATAAGGCAACACCAAGCAATAGCTGCCCATATTACGAACGATGACGATGAAGATTGGTGACAGTAAGGATGACGATGCTGACAATGCTGGTACAAATTAGATCAGTATTGTTTTCAAATTCTTCACAGACATTTGACAATAATTGATTTTACGGTTTTATAGCATCTTTTGGACTGGTGTGGGTAGTTGGTATACTTTTGCTTTCATATATATTTGGCATTATTTGAATATATATTTTGTTTGTATGCATTTAGAAAACTTTATAGTCTTATGATTCTTCTGTTGTTCTTATACCTTGTGAACAAACCCCGCTTGTTAATTAAACCCAGCACAATTGCTGCCCCCTTTTCATATTCTTCAAAAAGAGCGAGAATGAAATGAGCATGAATGTTTGTGACCCTCCATTTTACAGCAGACTTTACTTTGTAGATGTCTATATTGATAAAAGTTAATTAATTTATTGCCACTGATTGACTAAAAAACTTGAGGTTGATTGATATGTATTAGAGTTGTCTGAACAGAACAGTTCACTTCTACAGGCTTCCATGCTCAGAATTTCACAGAACAGCTGTCCATAATGAAGTTTAAGATGTTAATTCGTTAGGGATTCGAACTGCATCCTTCGAAAGTCAACAAGCTTCACGACTCGACTTGGTTGAAACAAAGCATTGAAAGGAAACGAACGAAATCCACATAGAATTGCAAAGGCATTTTTATGTTATTTGCTTCAAATCTGAAAGACGATGACATTTTTATATTCAACGATTTAATGTCTGCAAGGTCAGCTTTTGACTTTGGTCTGTGTGCCAAAATAATACCATTATTATTTTAACTACTGCTGTTACAGCAGTGTATGGATCAACAAACCATGATAAGAAAGTGGAAATGTATATTTTGCCGTGTAATAAAAAGTGGGTCGTGCCTGGACTGGATGTGTCTTCCGTGCGACGACCTGACATGATATATTTGGACTGCTTCCGTTCACGGAAACCGTTTTTGCAGCCTTGTTATAGATGTCCTTCTTGCGGCCATCAATTGCCAGCATCGTTCACGGCATTCACCTGGCTCGTGACATACCAACAAGCTGCTCATGGCGATGAAAAAAGGGAACATTATCTCCGCGGTTGAATGAGTTCAACAATATCAAGGCACTATAACATGCATTTGTACTTATATATCTATATTTTCTTTTTATCACTTTTACCACTACTTTATTAACTTTGTCCGCTTGTAAATGCCTACTACAGTATGTGCATGTTTTTACATTTATTTCTGCTTTTTGTCAATACTTTTTAGAATATTCTTTCAATCCGATTAAAGTAGATTTCTAGTTTTATATTTTTGCAATTTTTGGCATCGGGGACGATGCTTTGTTTAAGAAGTAGGGCATGTTGTGGCGCTAATATTTGAAAATTATGTTCTTTTTACATAAGCTTAGTTTTGGCAAGCCAAGATTAACGCACATATGTCAGTGGAATACTCGGCTCTTGAACGCCTTTTCTGTTTGCCGTGGAAACGTTTTATTCTTGAACCCTTTGTTCTATCGTCCCGGGCGTAGCTAGAGCTAATATGAGTGGGTACATTGTAAAGATTCATATGAAGAGTGATCATCGCAGTAAATTTTCCAATTTAAGCAATTGGAAAGAAGAAGCCTGAAAAAAATCAGGGCTTCAACGGGATTCGAACCCGTGACCTCCGCGATACCGGTGCGATGCTCTACCAACTGAGCTATGAAGCCACACGTTGGGAGCGAGGTCAATTTATTGAGTTCATACTTTTCCCGTGCAGTGAAGTGATGTGAAGAATATATGAAATAATTCATATTTGTACTGCGGTTGTAGATACATATGAAGAGTGATCATCGCAGTAAATTTTCCAAGTTAAGCAATTGGAAAGAAGAAGCCTGAAAAAAATCAGGGCTTAAACGGGATTCGAACCCGTGACCTCCGCGATACCGGTGCGATGCTCTACCAACTGAGCTATGAAGCCACACGTTGGGAGCGAGGTCAATTTATTGAGTTCATACTTTTCCCGTGCAGTGAAGTGATGTGAAGAATATATGAAATAATTCATATTTGTACTGCGGTTGTAGATACATATGAAGAGTGATCATCGCAGTAAATTTTCCAATTTAAGCAATTGGAAAGAAGAAGCCTGAAAAAAATCAGGGCTTCAACGGGATTCGAACCCGTGACCTCCGCGATACCGGTGCGATGCTCTACCAACTGAGCTATGAAGCCACACGTTGGGAGCGAGGTCAATTTATTGAGTTCATACTTTTCCCGTGCAGTGAAGTGATGTGAAGAATATATGAAATAATTCATATTTGTACTGCGGTTGTAGATACATATGAAGAGTGATCATCGCAGTAAATTTTCCAATTTAAGCAATTGGAAAGAAGAAGCCTGAAAAAAATCAGGGCTTCAACGGGATTCGAACCCGTGACCTCCGCGATACCGGTGCGATGCTCTACCAACTGAGCTATGAAGCCACACGTTGGGAGCGAGGTCAATTTACTCAATAAATTGACTTCGCTCCCAACGTGTGGCTTCATAGCTCAGTTGGTAGAGCATCGCACCGGTATCGCGGAGGTCACGGGTTCGAATCCCGTTGAAGCCCTGATTTTTTTCAGGCTTCTTCTTTCCAATTGCTTAAATTGGAAAATTTACTGCGATGATCACTCTTCATATGTATCTACAACCGCAGTACAAATATGAATTATTTCATATATTCTTCACATCACTTCACTGCACGGGAAAAGTATGAACTCAATAAATTGACCTCGCTCCCAACGTGTGGCTTCATAGCTCAGTTGGTAGAGCATCGCACCGGTATCGCGGAGGTCACGGGTTCGAATCCCGTTGAAGCCCTGATTTTTTTCAGGCTTCTTCTTTCCAATTGCTTAAATTGGAAAATTTACTGCGATGATCACTCTTCATATGTATCTACAACCGCAGTACAAATATGAATTATTTCATATATTCTTCACATCACTTCACTGCACGGGAAAAGTATGAACTCAATAAATTGACCTCGCTCCCAACGTGTGGCTTCATAGCTCAGTTGGTAGAGCATCGCACCGGTATCGCGGAGGTCAAGGGTTCGAATCCCGTTTAAGCCCTGATTTTTTTCAGGCTTCTTCTTTCCAATTGCTTAACTTGGAAAATTTACTGCGATGATCACTCTTCATATGTATCTACAACCGCAGTACAAATATGAATTATTTCATATATTCTTCACATTGTAAAGATTGAATGGTGGTTCCAGTAGCAGTAGCAGTAGACGTTGTAACGCTGTAGCTGAAGACGTAGAAGTCCACAAGATTAAACTTCGTAAAATCACAAGTCCAAGAGTCTCAATACCTCTCGCTATCTTGTCAAGCGAGTGGCAATTCAGTCCCCTAGACAGTACTTGAATATGAATCATCTTTGTGCACCATAAAATGTGGCCAGAAAAGAACTAATATATATTCAGAATAGCGTTCGAAGTAGTAGGGATTTCAAAGTCGATACATTATTTCAACAAAATTAAAACCAGTTAAGCAATTAGAGAGGGTGTAGTTTTAAGGATTCGAATTGTCTTCTTTGACAATCATCAAAGTCAGCCGAGCACTTTTGCCGAAGCAAAAAATTGTAAGGGAGCTCAAAAAAAAAAAACGAAATCCGCACAGATTATTTGCCTCGAAAAAGACATTCAATCATGAGTGCATTCAACTAAATTAAAAAAAAATAAATCGTTTTGTCCTTTTTATATTTATTGTGACGTCAGTGGTCACGTGTTTGGATAATAGCTAAGTCAATATTAAGGATACATAATTTGTTTTCTGACTTTCGTCCATTTTTGCGATTAAAAACTTCATTACAGGCTCAACTTCTATTCCTTTGTCAACCTCGTTGGTGAGAGACCCTGGGAACTAGATTGTTCCTTTGTATGTTTTGTTCGATCGTCACCTGTGATGTACATTGCAAACAGCATAAGCTCCCTAGATGAGCTCTTTTTGCCCTTAGACCAAATGTTGTAATAAATAACTGTGCAATAAAAGCCGTTGAAGCCCTCAAGACTTGGAACCTCTTCGCACGGGTGGGTTAGTTGACCAGTAGCTATCCAACAATACCATCAATTCATTTATCACCTTTAACAAATGACTTAACTCACTTTTGTACGTTGCCCATTTTAAACAATTCACAGGGCACCACCCATTTGCTTAACGAGGTTTTTTAAATATATATCTGTTAGAGAACCTCTTATTGGAGTATGAATAATCAGCCCACAGAGTTAAGAAAGAAAGAAACAGGAAGAAATCAAAAAAGGGAGGACGCTCGATTGGCGAGTCATCAAGTCCCACACAATAGTCCAGTCATTCGTGGCCACTTAGAACTCTATTATGAGAGCCTTCTAGCACTCTCAAGTCAGTAAACAATTGTCATTCTCCTTTTATGGACTGACATTTGAGAGAGGATTGCTTCCAATGGCAGAAGAGGGCATCACCAAGCGATATCAATATGTTTGTAAGCATTTAGTAAATGTAATGTCTTACTATTTTTCACTGTTCGTTTGATACTTATAATGTATTGAGTTGAGAATGCAGAAGCAGAATAAAACAATACGTGGAAGAAGAAGACTGAAGATATGACCAAGTTCAAGTACCAGAGTCTCGTTACCTCTCGTTGCTCAGAAGTTGATCCCCTACATTTGCAAACGTAGTTTTCTTTGTGATCAACCCCTTCTACAAAATATTTGACTTAGAATCGATAAGTTTCTATGTTTGCTTCGTGTGATTGGTGAACAGCAACAGTTTGTCATTTTGAAGTCGCCACGTTGGTCTTGTGATTCTAACCTCCGAGTGCCCACACAGAAAGTCTTGTGACTTAAAACTGTTTTGCGGTTTTTACCTTTATGGAGAGTTCTTAGGCTCTCAACAATACCTCCTCGATGGTCATGTTTGGGTTTGACCGTCTTCTGGCCTTGGTCTGGGTCTCCCACAAAGATCCTGTTTAGGTTTCTTGTTCTCTAAACGTTCGCGCCTGTATTCCTTGATATTTCGGTTCCGCGCATACGTAGCGTTTTTGTAACATATTATTTGCTTTAAAAACATCTGGTTACTTGTGTTTATCGGAGTTTGAACAGTATTTTTGACGATTGGATGCCTGCAACTTGTTTTCATAGTGTCACAAAACGTCATTTTGCCGAACGTGAGATCTACATGTACATTAAATAAAACCACCTTCACGATATATTCCATAACTTCAAATGATTGTACGAGGCTACTGTTGTTTTATATTGATTGTATTTTTACATTTTTCGCTTCTTGTCGCCTTTACTTTTTTAATACTTTTTCCCATGTGATCAAAGTAGATTACTAAATTGTGTAGTTATATAACATTCGTCATCTGAGACGATGCTTTATCTGATAAGGGCACATGTTGTGGAGCCACATATTTAGAACATATAATTTAGTTTTGGCGAGCAATATATGCCACAGTCAATTTTCGAACGCCTCTTCCGTTTGCCTCAAGAACGTTTCATTCTAGAACTTTGTGTTTGGAAGTTCACTTGTGTTCATGTTTGTGTCGCTCTTGTCTTTCTTGCTAATCCTAACCCTTGGCTTCTTCCTTCCCAAGATCCAAGAATAGCAGTTATTTAAGATCATTTTTTGGCTGACATTTGCTTGCCTTTTCAAGTCAGCTGCATTTGTTTAGGATTTACATCCGAATACTTTGTTTTGTACCACCTGGTTTACCCTTGCCTTGAATCTCCCTTAGCTAGAGTGAGCATCAAAGTGGGTGCATTGAAAGGTTGTATTTACAGACAGCAGAAGTCAGTTAAGAAGTGAGTTGTCAGAAGTTGTTGTAGTGCAAGCGGAAGAAGAAAACACTGCAAAGCTTCCGGATACCTCTCGTTGCAGAGAGCGTTGTTCAATACCAAATACACGTAAATGCAAGTGACCCTCCATTTTGCAGTCTTTAGTCTATTAGTAGGCGATAACTAGTCAGCCAATAAAGATTATATTTCGTTTTTTTTTTTCCAGCAAAATATTGTAACCTGTAGATTAAAACTTTATTCAGAAAAGCGGCATATTCACTGCTTCTATATATTTTCTCAGATTGACAAAGAATGTTTGTGGCACACCGTTAGTCTACAATCGGAATCATCCAATAAAGATTAGATTGTCAAGCGCCCCAATACAAGCATATTTATCACATTTGTTACTTGTATGTAGAAGTATTTTGATTAGACGCTGATAAACTGTTGTTTTATTTAAAATTATTACAAATAATTAATTATTGAAGTAGTGTGAAACATCATATTAAACATAGCTTTGTAGAATGAGTAGTTGTGATCTCATAACTTGAAGAAAAACCAACAACTGTGCATGTACATAGTGAACAAGGAGACGTTATTTCTTTCAGTATATATTCGAATTGTCTCCTTTGAAAGTCAACAAAGTCAGCCGAGCGCCTCGGTTGAAGGAATCAAAGAATTGTCAAGGAGCTCAACGAAATCCACATAGAAATGCAAAGATTACTTGAAACGAGAAAGCCATTCAATCAGGTGCACGACAACTAGCACTGGATTGACATTGAACTAAATTTAAAAGAATTAGTATGTTTTTTCCTGGTCAATGTTTGGAGAATTTTATTTTGTCGACTGTGTCCATTTTTGCCATTAAGATCCTCATCACAGGTTATAAGACAATACAGCACTCCAGAAGAACATTTGCCATTCTTCTTTTATGGACTGGTATTAAAACGAGGACTGTCTACTAAGGCAGAAGAATTTAATAAGGAAACACCAAGCAATATCTGCCCTTATTACCGACGATGACGACAAAGAATGGTGATAATAATGATGACGATGCAGAGGTTGCTCGTAACAATTAGATATTGCTTTCAAATTCTTCACAGACATTTGACAATAGTTGTTGCTATGGTTTATAGCATTTTTAGTTGGCTGGTGTGGGAAGTTGCTATACTGTGTTTAATTTTCATAGATAATTGACATTATTTGAATATATCTTGTGTTTGCATGCATTTGGTAAATTTTATAGTCTTATGATTCTACTCTTGTTTAGGTATCTGACAGAAGAAATTCGAATTGTCTCCTTTGAAAGTCAACAAAGTCAGCCGAGCGCCTTGGTTGAAGGAATGAAAGAATTGTCAAGGAGCTCAACAAAATCCACATAGAAGTGCAAAGATTACTTGGAATGAGAAAGCCATTCAAACATGTGCACAACTAGCACTGGATTCACATTGAACTACATTTAAAAGAATTAAATCGCTTTTTACTGGTCAGTGTTGGATTTTTTAAAATTTTATTTTATCGGCTGTGTCCATAGTTGCCATTAAAATCCTCATCACAGGTTCAACAGGACGAATAATATTCTCATCTTTGGATACCATCAGTGACACAAATACAACAGTTCCTTTTTAATCTGTATTACATGATTTAACCCGCACGTGTGCGCTGTTAATAGCTTCATATATCTTTACTATTATTCAACAGTAAAGAGAACCCATATTGTTTCACAAAGATTTTTGTTCAACCATGTATTTCTTAAAAATCTTTTTCCACGGGTATCAACAATCAGCTGGCAAATTTGAAAGCAAATGTTGTTTGGCTATTGAAGATAAATTGTCTGAAGCCAAAGATAAAAACAATCACAACTGAAAAGAAAATAAGAAAGAATTAAAAAAGGGGAAGAAAAGGTGCATGGAGGGTACTGTAAGTACCAAGTCATTGAAGTCATTGCAACCATAATTCATCTGCGTCAAAGTTATCAGCCACCTAGACCTCCAATATAAGACAATACAGCACTCTAGAAGAAACATTTGCCATTCTTCTTTTATGGACTGGTATTAGAAAGAGGACTGTTTACTGAAGCAGGAGAATTTAATAAGGAAACACCAAGCAATATCCGCCCTCATTACGAACGATGACGATGGAGATTGGTGACAATACTGATGACGATGTTGATGTTGCAGGAAAGAATTAGATAATGCTTTCAAATTTTTGAGAAACACATGTGTTGGCAATAATTGATTCTACGGTTAAATAGCATTTTTGTTGACTGGCGTGGGAAGCTGCTATTTTACTGTTTCTTTTTATTTCATATATATTTGTCATTATTTGAATATATGTTGTGTTCGTATGCATTTAGTAAATTTTATAATCTTATGATTCTACCGCTGTTTTGACACCTTCTCAGAGCCAATTCGAATTGTCTCCTTTGAAAGTCAACAAAGTCCGCCTTGTGCCTTGGTTGAAGGAATGAAAGAATTGTTAAGGAGCTCAACAAAATCCACATAGAAATGCAAAAATTACTTGCCATGAGAAAGCCATTCAATCATGTGCGCAACTAGCACTGGACTCACATTGAACTGAATTTAAAACAATCAACTCATTGTTTAATTTAAAATTTATTTTGTCAACTGTGTCCATTTTTGCCATTAAAATCCTCATCACAGGTTCAACAAGACGAATAATATTCTCATCCTTGGATACCATCATCGAGACAAATACAACATTCATTTTGTTTCACAAAGTTTTCAACCACGTGTTTCTTAAGAACCTTTCTCAACTGGTATCAACAATTATCAGCTGGCAAAATTGAAAGCAAGTGTCGTTTGGCTATTGAAGATTATTGTCTGAAGCCAAAAAAGGCAAATAACCGCAATGAAAAAGGAAAGTAGAAAGAATTGAAAAAGGGAAAGAAAAGATGGTTGGAGGGTACTGTAAGTGCCAAGTCATTGAAGTCATTGCAACGATAATTCATCTACGTCAAAGTTATCAGCCACCTAGACCCCCAATATAAGACAATACAGCACTCTAGTAGAAACATTTGCCATTCTTCTTTTATGGACTGGCATTTAAAAAAGAACTGTTTACTAAGACAGATGAATTTAATAAGGAAACACCAAGCACTGTCTGCCCTTATTATGAACGATGACAATGAAGATTGGTGATAAGCATGATGACGATGCTGATGTTGCAGGTAATAAGACAAATAATGAGATATTGCTTTCAAATTCTTCGCAGACATTTGACAATAATTGATTCTATGGTTTTATAGCATTTTTGTTGACTGGTGTGGGAAGTTGCTATACTGTTTTTGATTTCATTAATATTTGACATTATTTGAATATATATTGTGTTTGTATGTATTTAGTAAATTTTATAGCGTTTTTTATTGACTGTTGTAACAAGTTGCCATACTGTTTCTTTTTATAGATATTAGGTAAATTCTCAACATCGGATAATGCAATTAGTTTTCTGATTGGATCACTGTATCTCGGTTTTTTGTGGGAAGCCAAGTTCCGTCGGCAAAAAAAAAAATTCGGTGAGCTAAGGAAGAAATACAAGAAGTTACGGACAATGTCATCCCAGTAACAACAACAAAAAAAGTTCGGAATGTGAGAGTATTCAACGGTACGTACCCATTAAGTTTCCCTCAAAAGCTGTAAAATTTTAAACATGAATATCGAGATTTTCCGCATTCATGAAGATTACGTACCAACATTAACAATTTTTACCTTAAAATGGCTTGCTAGTCCTGGTGGCACCGAACTTTCGAAACCGATAGAAGAAATGTCAAAAGGAGAACGGAATGTCTTTTTCACACGTCTACGAGGAATAAACATGGCACACTGTCAGTTTACAAAAGTTCATCAATGACATCCATCTGAGAGCCGCCATTAAACGTTTCCTTCGCTCGCTGCCGCTCAATAAACCGTTTTTTCCACTATCTCTGAACCAACTTTTACTGAGGCAAATAAAGCATTAGAGCATTTGCAAAAGACCTCAGAAGAACAGGCAACATTGCCGGCCTATTAAAGCCCATAAGAAAAGGTCAGAAACCAATTTCCAATGAACAGATGAACAGCGGTGAGCTCGGACGGGCAACGAGCAAAAATCCCACAAAACTACAGAGGACGACCTAGTTTTACCCTCAGTCTGTTTTTTGGTCGACGAGGACAAGCGATTCAACGCCAGCTAACGCCAACAATTCTGTCCTTGCGAAAAATCCATCAAGGAGTTGAGTATTTAGATGAGCTGAACCGAATCGAAGCGTCGCCCATCGGCTCGAATCTTTTAACCAGCCACGAAAAACCATCAGGGTCTCGGAGATTCTGAAGATGAATCCGATGCTAGATATTTTCTGTCCCTGACTCTGAAATTGACAAGTAATCATCTCCACATATCCAGCTGATGCGAAGGCAGCCACAGCAAGGGAATGCTTCTTGTCGAGAATAATTTTAACACAACCGGCGTCCGTCACATGGATCAAAGTTTTCCGCAGTACTTTTACAACGTTATTTGCAAGTGCACAATTAAAACTCTTCTCGATGACTCAAACTTGAACGCTTTTCAAAACGTTCTGACCAAGGTTGAATATCCTTCGTTTGGTAGACGTTCCTTAAATTATAGATAATGATAATTTTCGTTGAGCAGACTCGCCGGCTTCGCTTAACTAAGTTTACAAACGGCGCGCATGCCATGTGACTTCCCACTTGCTGTTGTTTTTGCCACATCAACTTCCGGTCGTTTTGTAAAATTAAAAACCCATAAAATTTGGCTATAATTTCCAAGTATACAACCGTACCGAATTTAATAGCGGAGCTCCGGCGGCCCGAAAAAAAGCGGAGCCCCATACCCATATAGCGAACTAATGGAAACCCATGAATTGATTTTCTCCCGTGGCTAGCGGTATTAGGGAACTTAAGCACCAGACGTTTTTCGGGCGACGGCGACGTCTACAAACGAGCGAGCCTGGGTGAGAGGGCGCCGTCGTTCCCGCCAAAATCCAAACTTAAGCAAAGAAGTATTTTTGCGACGGCAACCCATTCGAAACCTGCCTCGAAAGCTTGAAAAAAACCTGTGAAAATGTCTTTTCGTGAAACAAGAGAGATGCTGTTACTAGCGTATGATAGTAAAATAATTTCTAATGAAGAATTCTTGGTCTTGTGGGAGAGCTGCCGTTCCAAGAACCCTGATTTTCCGTACAGTTCGTATGCAAGATTTGATCTTGAAAACGTTGACGAAAGCGAGTGTTTGGCAGAGTTCAGAGTCCAAAAACAAGACATCCCTGTGCTGGCAAACGTTCTTCAACTACCAATGAACATCCATTGTCCACAAAGAACAATCTGTGATAGAATCGAAGGTTTATGCATGCTACTGAGAAGGTTTTCTTATCCTTGCCGCTATTCAGATATGATCAGCCGATTTGGAAGACCAGTTCCAGAGTTATACATGATTACGAACGAAGTCATGGACAACATTTTCAACAATCACAGCCACAGAATATCTCAATGGAATGACGACATTTTGAACCCTCATTTGTTACAGGAGTATGCTGATGTCGTACATGCAAAAGGCGCCCCACTAGAAAATTGTTTCGGATTCATAGATGGGACAGTGAGACCGATCGCTCGTCCAGATCAACAGCAAAGAATTGTGTATAACGGCCACAAACGTGTTCACTCGTTAAAATTCCAGTCTGTTGCACTACCAAATGGGCTCATTGGGAATATGTATGGCCCTGTTGGTATGTTAGTCATCTACATTATTTTTTATTACAAAGATTTTTTCACAATATAGTAGGCTGCTTTTTGGTAGAGAGAGGGTCTGTGTTGCCCTGTTTCTTTGTTTATTCACACTTTTGTCAGTAAGTGCCCACTAATAACAATAATAATAATAACAATAACAACAATAATAATAATAATAATAATAATAATAAATGATAATAATTTTATTGGGCTCACTAATAATAATAGCACACATTCTCAGGAAGATTCTGTTGTAGAAGGGGCACGAAACAAACAAGGACTGAATGCACTTGCTGAGACGGTCCTGTGACATTTGGTGACCCTAGACCCCTGTTGGGGTCCGATCTATTTCCAGCCAAGTACTCCAACTGTGAATAAAGTTGCGGTGTGCCATGGGAATAATAATCATCATTATTATTAACTTATGATTATGATAATTGTCATTACTGTTCTTGCCTGCAGAGGGTAAAAAGCATGATGCTAGTATGCTGGTGGACTCCAACCTTCTTCATGAGCTCGAGCAAAATGCATTTTCCCCAACTGGAGAGCCTATGTGTGTGTTTGGCGACCCTGCTTACCCTTTACGTGTGCACCTACAGGCACCATTTCGTCATGGTATACTAACCCCAGCGATGGAAGCATATAATGCAGAGATGAGTTCTGTCAGAGTGACTGTCGAGTGGCTCTTTGGCGATATTATTAATGATTTTAAATTCTTGGACTTCAAAAAGAATTTAAAAATTGGCATGAGCAGTGTTGGAAAAATGTACCTAGTCTGTGCTATTCTTAACAATGCAATAACCTGCTTATATGGAAACAGCACCTCGGAGTTTTTTGGGCTAAACCCTCCTTCCTTACAGGACTACTTCACATAAATCAACTGATGTATTGAATGAATTTATTTCAGTGAAAGTAAACATACACATCAGTAGTGTTTCCTGATATAAAGGACAGTGGTTTACTGGAATAAAAAGACCAAAATCATACTTAAAACTTACGACAAATGAGTAAACGTAACACAGCAAAACACAAAGGCTGATTGCCAAGTAATGAACAGTTTGTTTTTAAGTTCTTACAGCACATAAGATTAATATAATGAGCTGTATTGTTAAATCAACACTTCACTCAGAAGAGGCAGACAGCCCATTTTCGTAAACACAATGCTTTGTCCCTAACACAAGGGACTATAATTAACGTGTAAAAACTGTTAAACTACAAAATTTGTAAAGGACGATTAAAGTGTTCTTTCTTGAATGATCTAACCTAAGATCTTACTTCTTAACCAGATTTTGCATCATGGTCATCAATGCCTGTGAAATTTGCACTTGCTGCTCTGTTTGCTTCCGTAGCAGTTCAATCTGTAGCTCTTGTTGTCTGGCCCTTACTTCCTGCTCCTTTCTTTGCAGCTCTAGCTCCTGTTGGCGAATGGAATACTCACTTTGAGCTTTTTCTTTCAAGAATTCAACCGCATCACCCCCGCTTCTTCGGCTCTTTTTGGCGCTGCCGCCAGCAGATTCGTTTGATTTTCTTTTCGAGGCCATGCGTTCCATGGCTTTCTTTCTGATTTCTTCAGCTGCCTCTTTATCATCTGACTTTTTCTTGTCTTTGGCCGAAAAGCTATCTTCTCTCTCACATAACTCTTCTATTAGCGTATCTTTCTCAGATAACTCGCAATCAATGCCACTGGCTTGTAGCTCTTCTCGTTGCGTGCGTTTAAACTTGGCCTGAAGCAGATTCCATCGGTCTCTGACTCCCCTCTTCTCCTTTATCATAAATTTTGGATTATCGAGCTTGTTCAATCTTTCCTGGATTGACTCCCAGATTTTGCCACGGTCTGGACT
>JAHPZR010011360.1:5000-14280 GCA_019787425.1 Platygyra sinensis | reverse complement strand
AAAATTCATTCAGTGCATTCCGTGTCCGTTCACTCTCAATATGCGAACGTTTATCGCCTATGTTGTGACGGAATTATATCTTTCTTTGTGAGCTGAATATTTACCTCTGGGATTGTTTTTGTTTGGTTTGGAAGAATCGAGAGCACCGCTCTTCGATGTCTCACCAGGACCAGTTTTGCAACTGTTTTTAATTTTTTTTCGGTCTTCTTGAACGTTGATAGCAGTCAGTGAACTAGTTGTTGATCCAGCCCTTTTATGAATAATGTTACTGGACGAAGCATTCATTTTCTGTTCCTTAGTATGGACAACCGAACTTTCGATTTTTTTTCCGGGTAGAAGTGGCATCTAGATCTGTTTCTTGCCATCTGCGTGTTCTTTAAAAAAAGTACTATTAAGAGTTTTTGCCATTTTAGATTTATTTGTTGTGTGTCTTTATCCACTTCCTTGTGATTCTCGCTGTGTTGTTGTAATACTTGTTTTGTTCTGTTTTTCGATTTTCTCTTCTTGTCCACTTAAGTTTACAATAATTTTCTCAGCCTTTCTTGAGGTGGTTGCTCGAACTCTAGAAACTTGTTATTATGAACAGTTCCTTTGGTAGTTGATATTTCTTTGTCCCCTTTAGTGGTTTGTAGACTGTTTGCGCCATTAGTTGCAAACGTCTGGTTTATGAAGGTTTGAATTATTTTTATCCACTACACTTACTCTTATCTTGTCGCTTCCACCAGCTGGACTTGATTTGGACGAAGCCTCAACTTTCTCTGAATCAGCTTTGAAATTCGTTTCATTATCTAATTTTTACAGTACGTTTGCGTTTCCAAAGCGTTATTCTCTTTAGAATTAGAAGTATTGTTTTGATTCCAATGCGAAGTCCTGTTCTTTCTCAAGAAGTTTATTTTTAACGTTTCCAACACTCTTGTTTTTCCGGTTTTATTACCTGCAACATTTGACCTTTCAGAGACAATCTCTCGAGTGACATTGTTCACCAAAGTCGATTTGTTTTCGTTGTTTCGACTTTCAACGTTTGTCCTTGAATTTTTATCGTTTCCAATGAATTGTTCTGCACTCTGTTTAGCATGTTCCACTGGTATTTGTTTATTCGCTACTTTCTGTACGTGCGTGACTTCACTCTGTAACTGTGTGACACTGTTACTTACATTATAGTTTGGTATCTGATCACGGTTCGTGTTTTCTACCGTTTGGTTTCTTTCACTATTACTTTCACCGGCGTATTGTGTCCCTTCATGTTCAGTATGAGATAAATTTGTTTCTTCGCTCTTTGCAACGTCGCCGATGGAATTTTTTGAGAGCTTTTTTTCTTGTTATCACTAGAATCCAGGGTACTACTGGTGTCTGGAATATGTTCACCTCTCTTAGTTGACGAGGTTGTAGATTTGACGTCCGACAGAGACAACGATCTTGTATCGACAGCCTTTAAAGTCTTTTTATTTTTGTCAGTTATGCTCTGTTTCGCGTTGCCTGCCAACGCCACCTGTGCTAACGAAGAATTATTGCCTTGTCCAGAGACTCGCTTAGAGTTCCTCTGAATCGAAGGTTGTTGAATGACTTGTGAATCATTCACTTTCCCACTGAAAAAAGAGGACCTTGACCTTCTCAACTGGCTCTCTTTCTTCTGAAAATAGTAATATTGGATGTGCTTTAACTTACTCTACGTTACAACATGGGTGTAGCAATGTTTTTTCAGTGTGCTTCAATCTGCTGAATCCTTCTTTTATAACCTTTGGCTTGCACAATTTGGAGATTTTTAATAGACCATTTTACAGTTGTTTCCTTGGTGACCTGACCTTTGAATGGTAGCGAGGCTGGAGGTGACCTTGCTTTGATACAGACCTCTCTGCATTTGTATAGGTAATCATACGTTTTCGAGGTCAATTTGGAATTAATTTGCACGAGTGAGTTTTTTCAAAAAGCAGAAATTGCACGAGCCGCTTCGGCGAGTGCAATTTCAGCTTTTTGAAAAACTCACAAGTGCAAGTTAATTTCAAATTGAACGAGAAAAACCGCATGATTACTTATTAATAATACAAACATGAAAAAATTCGCGCGAAAAAAGTGCTGGAAGATGTTTTCTTGAAGCAATTTTTTTCGCATTTGAGGAAACTTTTCCAGAGTTTCCGTACAAAATTTTTGTCGAACCAAAAATATTGTTTTCCTGCTCCAGAAACATGATTTAAAGCTATAAAAATATATTAAAATTTCTTAACAATTTTCAGTGCTCAGAGCACAATTTAAGAATTCACAAAGAATGGAATATTTCGGTCGGCTCCCCCGAACTTCGTCAGCCACAAAGCAAATTTGACCGTCAAGAAAGGTTATATAATAATCTCGTGGGCGCTAAGATAAATTCTGGCTAGTTCGAAGCCATTGTCTTTGTTTAAAGAGGGGTTACGTAATCTTATCTCAATTGCCTCCTTTATGCGACGTTTGAAGGTGTTACTCTCTATAGCGAGAACTCTTGTTTTGCTGGAATCCACTGAATGACCCGTGAGCTTGCAATGTTCATGAAACAGCTGACGAATTCCTGGAGAGATGTTCCTTTACTCGTGTTTTCTAATAACCGAGAAGTTTCGCCTACATAATGTGTCATTACTTTACATGATATCATTGGCCTACAAACTTTGTCTTTGTCTTTCTCCCAATCATAATCTAGAATTACAATGTGTAATTTGCACCGGTGTTACACTTTTTGCACTGGTGTTCAGTACACTTGAACTGCACTGCTCTCAGCCAATCAGAATCGAGTAATTTTTGCATGTGTATTATTAGTCACGTAAATGCACGTAGTTAGTATTACAACAACTTGATTTACACAACAAAAGCAGTGAGGTCTTTAGCGAAACAGGTCACCTCTAGCCTAGCTGCCATTCAAAGACCAGGTCACCGAGCAGGCAATACCCCCAATGAGGCCTAGAGGACACAAACAAAGGAAATTGAATGATCATGTTTATTCATTTCTTTTGTTTCTGTCCTCTAAGCCTCGCTATCGAGCTGAATTTTAATATATCGAAAGTGGCCTATTGTAAAATGGTCTATTTGAAATATCAAATAAGAAAGACCGCATTTGATCACATTTGCAAACACCGAGAAGAGAGTTGAAAATGCAACGCGTAGAGTAGTAATTTTGGAAATGTGGCCAAAATGTGATCAAAAACGGTCTTTCTTATTTGATATATGTTCTCAATCAAAACTCGACAAGTAAGGAGAATATGGAGAAATCTATGTTAATTAAGATTAGATATCTAAACACCGTCACGATCATGATTTTCTTTGTTTAAGCTTCATGAATTATTAATGAGTTTGAGAAACAGTCTAACCGAGTAGGCTGGGGGCTGGTTACTATTACTACCTATTTAGTCTCTATGTTATCAATTTACTACATTTCAGCGTTCGATAAGTCAAAACTTGCAAAAACACCTAAAACTGAAATTATAACTGGTTGAAAGCTGAAAGTTCTTATGCCCTGTACAGCAGAATGTTCAAAATAGATATCAGATTGTAGATAACTCGCGATTGTGTTGGTAAAGAGAGGAAGGTGATGTAATATAGTAAATAGGTTGGCTTGATATAAAACGTGCGAGTTTGTTTTTGGAATTATACCTGAAACAATATATGCTCTGTGCCATATTACTTACTTTTCGTAGACGGCGATGTTTTCGCTTCTTTGGAGATGTTTTTTACTAAAATCAATACTCAATTGCTCGACTAATGGACCTGGAAATATATGTAACGCAAAATAAATTATTATTATTTTTTTTATTTTAACAATTTTATTTTTATTTCTTCATTTTGACATTGACAATTACAGTTACTGTACCAAACATTTTTGTTAAACGTACTAACACTAAACAAATAAACAAATAACTAAATAAATAAATGCATGAATCAATAAATAAATATTTAAATAAATAGATAAGAAATACAGTAATAGTTAAACACTACAATAAATACACTAAAAACAAAAAGAGAAAAGTAAAGAAAATAAATAAAGAGATACTAGTACAAGACACAAGTCAACATTTCTATTCACCATTCCTCGGAGACAAAATATATATTGAATTGGATGAAACTGAAATCGATTTATCCAAAGTAACGTCAAAACTACTGTATAACAAAAGCAAACGCCGCCTCCTGCTCAAAATAAGTTGAAAAACAAATATCCCCAACTTATGGTTGATTGGAAAAAAATCTATTGTTTACCGTTTACCGTCACAGTAGAAACAAAAATCAGAGAGTTCCAATATAAAATATTGAACGATATCGTATACACCAATGATAAGTTGTTCCGCTTTAAAATTATTGAATCGCCTTTGTGCACGTTTTGTCAGAAAGAAGACGAATCCCTCGAACATTTACTCTTTCATTGTACTATAACAAAAAACTTTTGGCTTGCATTCTCAACCTGGATTAGTAAACAGAACATATCCATAGAAACGTTAACACTAATTAATATTCTGTTTGGCGTATGTAATGACAATGAAGACTTTGCTATTTTGAATCACTTAATACTGATTGCTAAATATTTCATTTATAAATAAAATAAATTATGCTTGTACTTCTTTATGAGTCGAGGACTGTGTGTAAACTTTGCAAAAAGTTGCATCTTATCATGCTGATTACAATTCGATAATAAAACGGTGGGGGTCACCGAGCTCGTTTTTGAGTTATAAGCTCTTAAAGCTAAAATTAAGGATGCTTTTAGCATGTCATATTGTTGCTATGGTAACCTATTGCGCCACAAAATCAACAACAACTTGTTCCCCGATGATTGGGCAGTTTGTTGACACCATGATTTTTGCGTCAACCAGAATAGAGTGGTTATAATGACCAACCAAACTCTAAGTCTTGAAAAGTTCTGGAAACTGTTTTCAGCCACCTTAAAGTTAAGTGCGAATAAATGCCAGGGCTGTGATAGTTGCAGACAAACCGAGGCACTTGCCTCGGGGATTTTTTGTTTTTAGTCAGTAGAAACACCCTAGATAGATACGTAAGGAAGAGAATTTAATCATATTTTTTGTGGCTACGGCTCTAATTGCATTATGGCTGTAACTTTTATTAGCTTTTTAGAATGCAGTCTTTGGACGGTCAAGTGAGGCTGCTGACTGGTTGAGCAGCCGGGCACTAATTTACCCAAGACACTTAAGCAAATCTATACATATGATAACTCGTTAACTTAAACTCTGACAAACGCTCGCGGCTGATACGCGTGAGAGGTGCCTTTCATTTGAGACTGAAGCTTCTAAAAGATTAATCTAATTCCATTAGAGAATTTACCTGATTGATTATGAACTGTGGCTGAGCTGTGATCAGGTTCTGTTGAACCCTCGTCTTTAAAAGGAGCCCACCCGCTGCTACTGACATCCACAACTGTAACGAACAACATAAAAATAAAACGACAAAAGATACCCAAGAATGTCAATTGATCGATTTCATTCATTCTCGGATTGTACTGTTATTCGTGTCAAGCAGATGACAGACCAATTCTTGAGAGCTTGTTTAATGCATTTTTGTGGAATCAAATACTGAAGAGTGGTGCCATTGACACATAAATTAAGGGGATTTCAAAAGAGCTGGAACGTGCTCAGTGAAAACCATTAATAGGCAGTTGTCGCAGTAAGGGCTTCAATAAAACAACTGGCCTACTATCCTCCAGACCCAAAGAAAATAGAAATTGGTGATATTTTGCTGGCGAGTCGTTAGGGTCGGGTTCCACTTTTAACCAGTTGATATATATGTCTATATGTTTAACTTTATTCTTAGCACCTACTTAATCAACAATAGTAACATTTATGAATTCAAGAAAAGTGGACAAAACCTAACCTGATTTAGTGTTGAACATATCTCCTACTTTTCGCTTAATTGCTCTACCAGTGTTATTAATCAAATCATGGACTATTGAATGCATCACCACTTTAGCACCTGCGTATAAAAGATTAGTTGACATAAAATGAGATCTTGTTGTTCTTTCGCAACTCAAGTTGAAACCTTGGATAATTATGATTATCAGTCTCAGGCCGGCTCTTATCTTCAGTTTCTTTGGTATAAAGTGACGAGGAGTATTTCCATTCTCCCCAGGATGGGATAGGCCATCGGAAGGTTACCCCCAATGAGCATCAAATTCAGTAGTGCCCCTTTATACACCTGGGTGGGGAGACGCATTGTGAGAGTAACATGTTTTGTCCAAAAAAACCACAATGTCCTCGATCTGGAGGAGAAAGCTCTAACCATAAGGCCGCTATACCTCTAATCCTCCATGTAGGCCTTATGCATTATTGTCTGCATATGACTGGGTCTGGTAAAGTGGTTACGTTTGACGTAAGCTTATTGGCTTACCAAGTCATAATTAGATGTTAACCTGAGTTTTGATATTTGTTTTTCGCGTCTTAACAATCTCTGCTTTTCTGATAACTGAAACTGGTATTGATGTGCTTGGTTGTGATCGTTTCGCTCTATTTCTCGAGTACGGACCGGCTGGTAAGATAATCACTGTCCTCGATTGCTATTGGATGAACGCAAGAAAGCCTACCTACCTTTTGCCTTCCAAACTCTCCATATTCTATGCATAACTGAAATCCAAAGACCACTTAGTTGTTCAAACGTTTTGAAAGCAACGCCTAGGCTTTCAGGGCCTAAGTTTAAAGAAAAAAATTACTGTGTTACAGTTTGTTAACTCAAGTTGAGATATATTTTAATATTGTAATCTTGTTTAGCTTTACCAGTCATGTCTTATGCAGGCAATAATGCGAAATCGAAAGTTTGCCGAACAGTCAGTTTGTAGATTAAGGAATTGTTTTAAAAAATGACCTATCTTACCTGATCTAAGCTTTTTGGAAAAACTCTTGATCTGATTTGGCTGTGGAAATAGCAAAAAAAAAACATTATAATGAGTCATTGATTGTCAATTTTCAATTGATGAGTACACGAATACCTTTCTTTAACTTCTTCATCACGTCAATTGCATCGCCAACTGAAACAATAAAATGACAAAATGGCAAATTAATCGTTCAATCAGTGCAGTCATGGATAAAAGGATTAGAATGCTGGCATTAAGAGAGTCGGTTCCTTTGCATTCTTTTGATATTCCCCGTGGAGCTAATTCTATAGTTTCTTAAACTTTATATTGAAAATTATTGCAGACAAAAAACAAATTGCAAGACTATAATATTTACAAGACTGGCTACTTGAATAACATGCTTGAATAAAAATATCTTTGTTTTTTGTTGGGTAAAGAGTGTTTCAATTCTAGTTCTTTACACTCACCGTTTGCCAGATTCATGTTAGATTCGAAATTTTCGTAATTACTTCCTTTGTCTTGGCTCTCATTCGACTTGGATTGTGACCCTTCGTCATCTTGGGGCCCTTCTTTATCTTCGCCAACACCCGACGAAACGAATATTTTGTTTGAATAGCCTCGTGAGGTTTTCTGATACGTCATTGGGTCCTCGTCATTGCGTCCTGGGTCGGCTGAGCTCCAACCAGAAACAAAACCGGTGAAGTTATCGTCTTCACCTGTACTTGAATCTAACAGAAAAGCAAGCAAACATTAGTGAATTCCAGTGCATATTCTACATCCATTAGGTCATCACACGCTTTTCTTTTGCATTTCCTCCAGACTATGGCCTGACTCAGTTCTTTTTGCCTGGGAAAAAGTTTTACGCCAATGTTCATTTCTGAGCGCGAAATTAAACAGTCTGTTTTGAGAGTTTCTCGAAACTCCCTAGTCCCAAATCCCAAATAAAGTCCAGTTTGTTTCTTTAGCCGATAACTTAACTGTATAATTTTTAAACCTTTTGAAACTCCCATCTGTAATGGAAAACAAAAATGCTTAACAGGCCCGGCAATTACCGGGAGCTTCGAGAAACGTGCCCCAGGTCTTCTCGCCTTGAGACAAACGTAAAAGCCAGTCAGAATGGCTAATTGCGGACTTAAATTAATAACATCAATGCATGAATTCATCAAGTTTAACATTAAAACCTGAAATGAAGGTATCACATTTATTTTAGGGTGCGTTCGTTTGGGATCAATCTAGAATATAAAGAATAATTGGAATAATGCGAGTAAGCGTTTGTTGGGGAGCTATTCTCATTCCGGAATACCTGGATTTCCATTACGGCTATTCTGTTCCCAGGAGCAGAATAGCCGGAATATACTCCGGAATATATTCTTATTCCGGAATATCCCAAACGAACGCGCCCTTAGTGAGCAACAATATGGTCCTTAACTTACCACTGCCTCCGCTCCAGTCCTCCTCTTCCCAGGGCCCTTCGCCGCTGACCTCTTCACCGCTGTGTCCTAGAAAATTAGCAAGTATCCAGAAGATGAGTTTATCCTGATTATTACAAAGTTACAAGTGCATAATTATATTGAAAGAGCTTAAGCGGTGGCGACGTTGACCTCGCTGACAACGCCAAGTTAAAAAAAAAAATGAATTTCGTGATTTTTAACTTGGCGTTGTCAGCGAGGTCAACGTCGTCGCCGCTTAAGCTCTTTCAATATAATTATTCACTTGCACAACTATATAAATTTGGTCAAGCTAAATACGTCAGTGGAGTCAGCATTCAATTCCAAATGAAGATACGAAAACTTAGTCGCCGTCGTTCGCGTTATCTAAAACTCGTAGAACTTCGTCACTTTACTTTCACGTAAATCTACAGAACTTTAGAACGCACCTACACGCCATTGTTCTACTTAGGGACTGTGCAATAATTATCAGGAGGGAGGCAGTAAAACGAGAGCGGGGGCACAATGTAAACTCGCAGCCTTAGGGAGAGGGGTAACATGTAAATTTCTAGGAGAGCGAGGGAAGGGGGGAGGGGGGAGGGGGGAGGGAAGCAACTGAAAAACTGACTTTAAGATTCAAATACCAAAGATATTTCACTAAAAGTTGTACTCATAACTTTCTGGACTGATTTAATATGAATAAAACATGGCTTTCGTCACATCAAAAATAAAATGGAACATTAAGTCATTGTTAGGTGAAATTAACTTGATAAGAACTCTTCAGCTTCTCCAATGAGCTTTATCAGTGCGAGACGTAAACAAACCAAGAACATCTAGATCGATATTATCGATCTGTGACACTCCATACTTCTCTGGCTCAAATTCATCAGTGGAAGGAAGGCAACGCTAGTAGCTTTTCAGTGCTCTACGTTACGTTCGAGCTTCTCAACAGATACTGGAACCCGAAGACAATGACGCAACTAGTAACTCTGAGCTGCAATCTAGTGACTCAGAAGATCCAGACGACTCAGAAGACGATGCACAA